>SNQJ01S0042719.1:87082-101950 GCA_010110895.2 Picea sitchensis
CATTACAATGGGACATGACTCTGTTACAACCTTGGTCTGGTTCCAAAACCAAGACTCTAGAACTCTAGATAACATTTACCCAAAATGGACAATAACACAGAACTCAAACATCTGGACTACATCTCCATCTGAACAACTCTCTGAACATCAATGAAAACAACAACAAGCTCAACAACAAACTCAACAAGAACCTTTTTACAATCGTATTCAAAATGTATATATAAGCCAATTGGGATCTTTGGGTTTGAGACTTCGCATGCTTTCTTGTTCTTGTTTTTTGTAACTTATTTCTCCATGTTGATGTTGTGTTGTATTTCCAACCATTTTTGGTTTGCTTCTTTGTTCTATTGTCTATCTCCTTTGTCACTTGTGCAACTTCTGTTTGACCAAAATTGGTACTATAACATTCCTTGCGCAACTTCTAACAACAAAACGAAGGGCCCAACAAGATATGACCACACTACTTGACTCATCCTCAAGTCAAGTCCTTGTTTCTTTCGTGGTCTCTAGAATGAACTGTTTCTTTCCTTTGTCTTTTGTCTCTGCTTTGCTCCAAGCTTCTTCTTGAGTTCTTTCTTTTTTTCCCTCTTCAATTAAAGGGCCCAACTCTAGGACCAATTCCAGGGCTCTCTTCCTTACTCCTTGAAAATTGATGACTTTGTCCTACCACTTTCTGGAAAGAAGTGAAGCTTCGACCATGAACTGTTGAGTCACGTCTGTAATGCATCCCTTAGGTTTGGATGCAACTAGAGAGTTCCACTCTCAGTTGGATGTAGCATCTACCTCATGCATCTATAGATAGTTTGTCTAAATGATAGGTCAAAACACCCGTAGCTCTTTCTTAGCTATTGATTGTGATTCAAACAAGGAATTTAGCTCGTTGTTTTCTTGTTGGATCTGGTTGAATTTCTTCTCCTACTCTAGCGGATCCATGGTGATGGAAACTTATCGTTGAGTGACTAGATATTCGTGCACAAGTCCTTGTTGATGGAAGCTTCTGAAAAAATCCTTGTGCATTCTGCAGTTCTCTTGTGCAATGTTGCTCTTGCGTTATTCCCTTCAATCACGACTCTTTCCATTTTCTCGTGAAGCTTCTGGGGTTGTTGTTTTGCTTCACGTCGACTCTCCCACAACTGGGCTTCAAGGTTCTATGTGTGAATGGCTAGCTCTGACCACGCTCCCTGGAGTAGCTCGATCTTTTGCACAGGCTCTCTTGATGCACTCGATTTAGGAAGTTGTGGTGTTGTCCTTCGAATCACTGGCTAGGATTCTGCAAGATTTTCCTGGACCCTTTCCAGTTTTTTCTTTGCCTAGATCTTTGCATACTCCTCATGCGTCTGGCATGATTACACGAGGAGTGCTTCCTCCTTACAAAACTATGCTTCCCATTTGGCTTATTGGAGCCTCCACTCTAGTTGATTAGTTGAATTTCTCGTCATCCCTATTAGTTGTTTTGATGACCATTGAGCGAGATCACCAGAAGAGGTAGTGGCCTCCTTGGGTACTCGGACTTACATTGGGAATCCATTGGCCATTGAGTGTTCTGACAGTGTCTCCACCTCTTCCTCCCCTATAGATGGACCTTGCAGCTGCTGCACAAGTCTCATCCTCACCATGATGGAAGGAATGGGAGCATCTTTGTTTTCGCCAAGCATAGTTGCACAAGATCTGCGCACTGTTGTGGGTTGTGGATTACTAGCTCCAGTTGATCTTGCAATGAAGTTGCACTCTATATTGATGCATTTTCAGGATCCTTCTAAACCTTTGGTACTTATACTTCTTTCTGGACCATGGTTTCTTGGGTTCCGCTTCTTTGGATGGCACTCTCAACATTCACTGTTGAGAGAGGGCGTTGAGGGCTTGGGGCTTGTGGTATTGGAACAATTTGAGTCTTCGTCAAAGCCAGAGTGTCCTGGATTGGTACAAATGGAACAATTTACTAGCTCGAGACTTCTGGGATTAGACCAGTGAGTTCTGGTACATGTTCAGGTAGGTCGTGGGGATCCAACTGCATGGGCTCAGGTTCAGTGGTTTTGGGTTGGATGGTCATTTCTTGCTGTGGATATGGGGGTTGTGGGGGTGATGCGAGTTGTTCGATGATGATGGTGGTGGATGTAGTGGTATCAGGCTCACGGTCATCCTGGATGTCAATGATTGTTTGGGTCTCTCGAGTGGTTGCTTAAGTATGAGGTATGGTCGATGAGATTGGCTGAGGATTCAGGTTTTTCACCAAGGAGAGCCATGTCCTAGGTTTCTTGACCAAAGGGTCTCCAATGAAAGAAACATTAAGGATGTCATTGACATCTTTACCTGTCAACATAGCTTTATATGGAAGCTGCGAGAACATAGGAAATGTCCTCTTCTTGCATTCTAGATGTTGTGTCTTGTCTTCCTCCTCGTTTGAGTCTGTATGCATTGGAGCATATTTCTTTTTCCCCTCTGGGTCTGACCTCAGTCCTACCACTTCTTCCTGTCCCCTTTTCTTCAAGATTTCCGCAAGTAGAAGTTAGTTCATCCTTGACTTACGTGGATTTCATTTCACTCCTAGCCAAGACATTACTTCCTTTTCAAATGCCTCCTCATCTAGATAAAACGGTAGCATCCAAGAGTGAAAGTATTTAGATTTGACATGCCTGGGCCAAACAAAAGTATGGTGGAGATTCAAGCTGAATGCAATATTCCTCGTGTTTAGGTTGTGTAGCTCCTCTGGTACGTGCAACCTTTGGGTTTTGTCTAGTATCCAATTGTACCACTTCAAGAACACTACATTGTTAAATGTTGTGTTCTCTGAGTCCAACCTTGATTGCTAAGGCTTGAACATCTTTGCTAATCTTCCTTTATCGGATGGTGATAGTGGTATTCCTGAAGGTGGATTCCACTTCGGCATGGAGAACACAACGAGGAGGTATCCATAGGTGAAGGTTCCTCCCTTCTCCTGATCTTCCTCAAATGCTACCATGATTTCTTCCAGCAGGTAGTTACACTAATTGAATACTGCTCCATTAGCACAAACATTCGCCACTAACAGGGCATCCAATGTTCACTCTCCCTTGTAATAGGACCTCATTACCTTGCCAACAATCACATATAAAGTTGTTTTGACTGTCTCTAGTAACATGGGGTCATTCTTGGCTGTACGCCCCCCTCTCTTTGTATGAAATATTTCATACAGGATGGGTTCTCCCTTTTTCTTCCCATGTTTACTGGGGCCTTGGAACCCTTTTGATACATATTCTCCTTCGATGGATAGGCCTGTGAGTTGATAGATATCCTTTGCATGAATGGGATATTGTCTATCGAGCCATAGGCTCTTGTCATGCACCCAGCTGATAAGGAATTTCATACACCATGCAACCTCATCAGTAGTGCCAAAAACTAGAAAGTCTCAGAGATTCATAATGTTGGAGTTGAAGCGGTTGATAAAATCCGGCTTTGACACAAACTACATCCCTCCGATCTCATTTGGAGATACATCCCAGAACACATTAATGTTCATATGTGGGAATAATACCTGGTTTGTCAGGTCGAGGTCGAGGAGCTTCACTTGTTCGACCTTTCCTTTGAGGTGACCCACAACCTCAACCCGGGGATCAAACGGCTCGTCTGGAACTGCTTCTTTGGAGACTGAACTTCAGCTTCCTATAACTCTCGGCATCACTTCTTTGGAATTCTAAGAGAATTGTAGTGATTGTACTGGGCTTTGGGGTCACGAGTGAGAGAATTTTGCAGGCTCTATGACAGTTTATAAATTTCAAACACAAAATAGAAAACAATAACTCTTGTGTTGATTTCACGCAGCCTTATACTCAGGCCAACTAGAAGGATATGTCATTACTCCTAAGGTCACTCTTGATTAATCCTATAGACACAAACTGGAGTTGAGGTGTCCGACGAGACTATTTAACGGGGTAAATCTATCAGGGGATTCTGGCATTTACTGAAAAATTTGTACAGGGACATGGTCGGCCTCAGGCCTTACCGTTTGAATGGTTGAGAATCCTAGTTGAATACCGAATGAATCTTCACATATCACATCTTTATGGTCTAACAGATTTCAGATAGATTATTGTAGTGATCATAAAGGCTATGACTGGGCAGGGTTCATGTGGCACATGGACTCGGATTTCGTTTGGATTCGCTCTCCCTCTGACCATAATGGGGTCCCCATCATATTTAATGACTATATTTAATGTAAACGTGGATATTTTGATCCTGTGCTATTGCGTAGTCAGTTATGCACCAAAATAATGCATAGACCGATAAAAAAATTAAAAAAATACATGTTGCAGAGCAACATTGCACACTCTGAATTTATTAACTGAATTTAAAGAAAATGCAGAAATTCAAATCTAACTATTGAAGATGCTCCTTTGGACTGGAAAAATAGTCCTTTATCTCAGTACTAAGAGATATAGGTTTTTAGGAAGGCGCCATTCACCCATCCTGGCTGAGGTATACCATCCAGTTGCACTAGTTTGACTACTCAAGAGTGTCAGATGTCTGCAATTATAAATGGACCCAACCAATGCATGTAGAAATTTCCTGGATGTTTCTGGTATTGAATTTCATAAAGTAGGACCTTATCTCCTTGTGAAAATTTTTTGGCCTTAATATGCCTGTCGTGCCAAGCCTTCTTCCTGGATTTCTCAACTATTTGATTGAAGTCTGTTAAAACCATGTTCTCATCAAGTTCTTGCAAATATATAACCCTCTGCGCAACTGATTCATCCACTGACATATGTGTAACCTGTGCGATGTAGAGACTAGGGGTAATGAATTCTACAGGTACCACATCCTCTTTTCCATAGATTAGATGAAATGGAGTATACTTGTGAAGTTTCTTCATGATCATCCTGTAAGCCCACAAAATTGTTGGGACTTTATCATCCCAATCTTCCCTGTTTGCGCAACAAACCTTCGGCAAACCTCTTTCCAGAATCTTGTTAAATGCATCCATTGTGTCATTGGCTTGTTGATGGTAGGGGATGCTTTTATCATGTTGTATTAGGAACTTTGTTGTAATCTTTTCTATTTTACTACCGATAAAATGACCACCCTGATCACAAGTCAGACTCCTAGGACATCCAAACTGAGTGATAATGTTTTCAAATATAAACCTGGCAGAAGTATTGGTCGAACAATCCTGAACAATTGTTGCCTCAGCCCATCGCGTCAGGTAATCAGTTGCGGTGATAATATACCTGGCCTTTGAGTGATTAGTTGTGGGGTTGATTGGTCCAATAAAACCAACCGCACACTTCTCAAATTCTTACATAGCTTGAATTGGTTGAAGAGGCAATTCGTCTCGTCATGATGGCTTACCTACTCTCCGGAAAACGTCACAATATCTAGCATATTCCTTCACATATTTGAAGAGCATGGCCCACCATAATCCATCTTGGATGACTTTCTCTGCAATGGCCTTTCCTCCAACATGGCCTCCTACAACTCCATTATGGCACTCCCAGAGGATATCTTGTCTTTCATGGTCCAAAACGCATCTCATGAGGATACTATCTAGGAACAAATCATATAATTGCCCCACAATCAATTGATAGTCCGTTTCTTGAAACACCATATAGAGTTTCTAGGTAGGCCCCTGTACTCAGGAAAACTGCTATGTCTTAGAGGTATTCTGGTACTGTCTCAACTCGGAACAATTCTACATCTAAGAGATGATCATTGATTGCTCCGCCACTCTCCCCTGGCTCGAATCTAGATAAATGATCGGGACCCATGTTGCATATTCCAGGTTTGATGATCACCTCAAATGAAAATTCTTGAAACAGTAACAACCATCGAGAAATTCTTCCTTCCAATAGAGGCTTGTTAACTAGATATTTTAACGTAGAATGATCAGTTAAAAATTTAAAATGAGAGCCTAAAAAGTAATGTCTAAACTTATGTAGAGCATAAATCATATCCAAACCCTCCCTTTATGTGGTTGTATATTTTCATTCATCTTGCTATAGCTTCCTGCTATAAATAGATGGGATGATCCGTATTTCCATCTCGTGGTTGCACTAAGATGGATCCTAGGGAAATACCTGATGCATCCACGTGCACATGAAATTCCTTTTCCCAATTTGGAAATATAAAAATAGGCGGTGTTCTGAGCTTTTCCTTTAGGATGTCAAATGCTCGACCACACTTTGGTGTCCACTAGAACAATTCAAACTTCTTTAGTAGATTTTCCATGGGTGCAGTAATATTCACATACCTTCTGATAAATTTGTGATAGTACCATGTGTGCCCCAACATTGAGAGAAATTGTTTAGCGCTCGTAGGTGGTGGAATATTCAAAATGACCGCAACTTTGGCTAGGTCTACCAATAGTCCTTCTCGACATACTATGTGGCCTAACCTATTTCCACGTGGCACAAAAAAGATACACTTTCAAAGGTTTAAATCTATCTACAATTCCCTACACCAATCAAGCATCAGTCGTAGTAGCACTATGTGTTCTTTCAACAGACTGTACACCGTCTATTCATCCATATATACTTCTATAAATTTGTGAATAAATTCTCAGAAGGCTATTATTACTATTCGGGAAAAAACTACAGGGGAATTCTTTAGACCGAAGGGAATCACATTATATGCAAATGACCCCCATTCTCTTATGAATTTGGTCTTATTTTTGTATTCTTTGGTAATTCTCACTTGGTGATACCCCAAAAATCCATCCGTAAATGAGTAAGACTCTTTCCCCGCAACATGTTCTAGCACCTCGTCAGTAAAAGGTGTGGGAAAAGGGACATGCACACAAGAAGAATTAAGGATTTTTAATCTACACATAACCTAATGTCCTCTATACCTTTATTTCTCAGTATGACTATGGGGCTAACCCACTCTGCTTCTTCAACCAGGAAAATAAGTTCAGCCTCAAGCATCTTGTCTATTTCCCTCTTAACCTTCTCTTTCACTCTAGGGTTAAATCGGTAGGGTATATTCCTTACAGGTTCTGTTCATGGTTTTAGTTCAATTTTCATCTCTCCCATAGCCCCTTTTATCCATTTTAGATCTGAGAATGTCTTTGGGAATAAGTCCTCATACTATCGCAACAGGTTGTGTATTTCCTAGCTAGTTTGCTCATCGCAGTAATATCCTACAAAAACTATCTTAGGTTGCTCGATAGTTCCTATGTTGAATTTTTGCAACTTTAATGGATGGTTATAAGAGCTATCAGTCTGACTGGGTAGCATGTTTTGGATTTCTCTACTTCCTTCTATTTCCTTAATGGATAG
Organism: Picea sitchensis; assembly: GCA_010110895.2. Taxonomy (NCBI): domain Eukaryota; kingdom Viridiplantae; phylum Streptophyta; class Pinopsida; order Pinales; family Pinaceae; genus Picea; species Picea sitchensis. The sequence continues at coordinate 94,330 of SNQJ01S0042719.1, forward strand.
ATTTGTCATTTCTTCTAAATCACAAGGATTTTTCAAATCCTTCTCGATTTTGTAGCATTCTATGGGTGTCTTTTTCGTGTCCAAGTGAAGGTTAGACCAAATCACTTGACTATGATTGGAACATACCACTCGGTCTAATTTTTGTTTACAAACATCGATAAAAATAATTTATTTACTTCTTTGCAAGACTATCTTAAGCTCAAGGTACTTACTTGTGAAAGAGAAGTCCTTGCAAAATTGATCTGCTAAATTTTTTCAACTACTAGTTTGCCTTCTGGTGTCTTCATGGATGTACCAGGCTTTCAATATCGTACCTAGATAATAGGGAAACACTTGAACCCACAAGTGATATGGTACTTCCACAACTTGCCACTGTATTACACATTGTTCGATATATTCTTTAGGATCAGACTGTCCATTGAACAGTTGCGCACCTTGAAAATCCATCTACATCTCTGATTTCAATTGCTCCTTATCTTTAAATTGACACTAGATAACATGCTTCACATCCTCCCAGCTCTTAATTACTGCTTTGTGGCTATCCCACCACTTGGCAGGGGTGTCTTCCAGGGCTAAGTCTAGAACTACGATCCTTTGATCTTCTTCTATCTTTTCTTCCATGATAACCAGAAAACTACCAAGGTCTGAGGTACCAATATATGTCGGATTTTCTTTGACCTCGGTTCCAACCCATATCGTTTCTTTGATAGTTGTGCATCATATTGAAAATATTTAATATGCACCATGTTGCCAATTATCAAATGCTACTTATGAATCTCCATCCGTCGATTATATGCTCCTCCAACTTACTGATCCATTGGCCATAGGATTGATTTAGTCTGCTCTTGTTCCTGCTGTTACGATGTATAATTGATCTAGATCCTCTCCTTCCATATTTTTTTCTATTGGCTTCGTGTATCAAGGGCCTACATATGGATCCAAGGGATGAACTAATTTTATTCTCTCTGCTTCAAATGTCATAGTATCTCTCTTTAGGTCAATAAAAACATATCTATCATAAGCCCAATCAATGCCAAGTAGTGCAGGATAAGGGTCCTTATCCCCCATGATTTTGATCACCTCAAAATCATCTACAATCTTTACTCTTGCAACATATATCTCCACGTTCTCCAACCTTCCTATTGGGAAAATGCAATATTGATTGGCCATTCTCAATTGGATTGGGGAATATGTCAACTATGGTTTCCCTAAGGCTTCCCAAGTCTTTTTAGGCAATGTGTTAACATCACATCCTAGATCTAACATAACATCCTTAACCTCAAACTCATCTAGCTGGGCTGCTAGTTTAAACTCTTTCCCAGTTCGTATTTTCCTTCTTTGCACTCTCTGAGTGTTATTCTAAGGAATATTAGTCATTATTCTATCTCTTGGGGATTCATCTGTTCCTAGGACTAGATATAGGGCATTGTGCAACTTCTCTGTCAGCTAGTCATTCCCAAGAATATCATAAAATAACTGAAACCAAAGGTTGACTACATTTTGTGACTGCTCAAGTTGTCTCATCGGGATTATGGGGTTTCACGGGGTAGGGGGTGAAGCAAGGAATTGCACAATCTTATGATAAATGGTGGGATGAGGGGGGTTTTCTTCTATTTTATGGCCAAGGATACTCTAGAAAACTTCTATTGCATATTTAAAGAATATCTTTTGTTTTAGAGGGTCATACTTGTCCTCCTTGGGCGCTGCTTTTTGAATCTTAAACATATTATCAACATTTGTGCTCGTCTTTTCTCCTCCGTGAGTAATGATATTAATCTTGGGTAGTTTTCCCATGACTTCCCCTTTTATCTCTGAACCGATGAAGTTGGATCCTCGTTGACATGCCCGATATTCCTATTTCACAATTACCTCTAGGAAGTCTTCGGTTGCATGTCCGTTGGTTCTACAATGAGAACACCATGGTCGTCTCAGTTGAGGGCAATCCCTAGCAATGTGACCTTTCTCATCACAGTTTTAGCATCTACTTGGTCCTCTTCCCCCAGTTCTTCCTCCTCTAATGTCTCCTTCGTCTCCACCTCCTCAAACCCTTCCTGGTCGTTGAGGGGTTTCATTCACCCTGAATGATGTTCGATCCAATTTGTTTGCAATTGCATCCAACACTCTACACTGATTTGTAGCATGCATGGTATATGCGCAGAACTCACAATGTACAGTATTCGTTACTATAGAATACTTTTGAATAATAGGGCACTGCCTTGGTGCATTCCCATGAATTTGATAGATCTCACAATACTAAGCTGACTATGATGCTTGATTACCTGGAAAGGCATGATACAGGGTTGGGGTATGGAATGGTAAATTCACAGATACTTGCACAACTCCTCCCATGGGTCCTAATGAGGGTCCCATAGGATTGTGAGGAGGCCCCATTCCCCTCATATGTGGACATTCATTCACCAGATTCCCCTCTGTATAACATCCTGTATGAAAGACTTGCAATCATCTTGGTCTGGGTATCGTCGATTCTTGAATCTTCTCTATTAGATCCGATATTTGTCCTTGTAGTTGCACCAAATTTTCATCTGTTGGGGGTTTGGTCACCCTTAGGCTCCCTGGATATCTTTCCATGGATTCAATCTTCATTGATTGTTCCAAGGCATCTGTCAAGGAGGCTATTCGTTGTTGTGTTAACGAAATTCATGTCAGAGGTAGGAATCCTTAGATATACCACTCTCTATGGTGTTCTTCATGAATTGGATACACTAGCCTCCCAATAACATCCTTAAACTTCTAACTATATTCCCAAGATGATTATGCTTCCCTCTACTGAATTCCGTGCAACTCAAACATGGCTTGTTGTTTTGACTGAGGTAGCTTAAACTCTACTATGAATTTTGTATGAACTTGGCTAAGTGTGAATGCCTGTCCTTGCGCTCCTCTTGGCTCAATAGCCTTCATGTACCATTTGAGAGCATGACCTCTCAAGGTAATCTGGAATTCAACCAACTTATTTGAATCTATAGTCCCTCTAGACCTCCAAATCGCTTCACACAAAAACCAATGTTGCTCAACATCCGTGTCTCCTTTACACCAAAATTCTAGGTATCGAGTAGTCGAGCCTCCCACGTTTCCAACCATTGTTGATTTTAATTTTCCTATCAAAGTAAACCCTAATGGTCCTATTTGCAATATACTAGAGGATCCCAATATCCTCCAAGTATTCATGCTCATTGACTGTGAATGACTAACTGAATGAATTGAAATAGGAATAGCATAAGAAGGCAGTATAGAATTTACCATCTCAGTCGATAGATGGTCAGCATCCCCTCCTCCATCAAGAATACCTTAATCCATAGGGGAATTTCTCTCAATAGTCTTCCCCATGCATATTTCTTGAAATCCTCTTATGGCCTTAAAAAATATTAATGGCTCTCAACTGAAAACTCAATAATGTATCCTTCCATAGTTGTATTGACCCATAAATCAACTGCTCACATGATTGGGCGATCTAGCCGATGAAGCGTTGCAATCGTTTCTGCATCACAAGTGCAGGTCTTCTTGACTCATTCTTGGAATTCTAGAGCTTCTTGGAGCCTCTCTATCTAATGGAATAGTTCTTCCAAAAATTTAACCCAAAATATATCGTACTGGTCACTTGATCTTTCTGAGTAAAAGATAACCTCTCTTGTATCTTTCACAGATTTACCTCACAACTGTGCTTGTTTCCATATGGTGTCGTGATTTCTCTCCAACCACTGGTGAATATCGGATTGGTGGATCTATGTAAGCATTCTCCCTATAGGTTCCCTCTTGAAGAAATTCTCGACAACAAAACCATTTTGTTGCACGGAATCGATCAGACCAGGGTCCTTCTCAGGTTACCAACAAAAGGTACCGAAGTAGTATAGAGAGTTGGCATTTTAATCTTCCCTGAATGGACGAAGTCTCACCTGAAGAGAAACCAAGATGAGGAAAATAGGGAATGGTAAGGAGAATACTTAGACAAATCCATACAGTCTCAACATCTTTGTTAGTCTTGCGCAAGATAGATTAAACCCATAAATGTTTGAACATTCCTAACTTAGATTAAAGAAAACAGAGTTGCATTGCATTCATAAAGAAGCTATATCTAGTTAAGAAGACCTGACATAAAAATAATATGAAACAACATTCAAGATAGTCTGATGCTAAAAAAACACAATAATTTCAAATTTTGGGTCTCTCTTTGTATTAACATCATAAGGTTCTCCTCAATTACATGATTCTACTCAGTTACAGACATAGCTCGGTCATGCCAAAGATTAACAACAAAAATCTATGCTACTGAGAAACAAGGTTAACATGAACCCTTGCACTTCCAATGTTACAACAGGACATGACTCTGTTACAGCCTTGGTCTGGTTCCAAAACCCAAACTCTATAACTCTAGCTAACATTTACCCAAAATGGACAATAACACAAAACTCAAACAACTGGACTACATCTCCATCCGAACAACTCTCTGAACATCAACGACAACAACAACCTCTTTACAATCATAATCAAAATGTATATATAAGCCAATTGGGATCTTTGGGTTTGAGAGTTCACATGCTTTCTTGTTATTATTCTATTGTAACTTCTTTCTCCATGATAGTATTGCACTTTCCTTCCAACCTTTTTCAGTTTCTTTCTTTTTTCTATTGTCCATCTCCTTTGTGACTTGCACAACTTCTGTTTGACCAAAATTGGGACTGTATCATTCCTTGCGCAACTTCTAACAACAAAATGAAGGGCCCAACAAGCGCACAAGGAAAGAGTTGAACTAGAGTAGGAGTGTGAATTTCCAAAAGCCTAGAACATAGTATGGGTATGTTCTATATGAAGAGGCATAGCATGGATGAACTATTCTTTGTGTTCCAAGCAACCAAGTAAGAATCGTTATGGTTTCACACATCCTAAGGAGGTGAACAATCATAATATCTGATTATATGTCCTGTGGTGTTGTGACAGGTGGTATTAGAGCATATTCGGCTCTTCACCACCATTGAAAATGAAAGAGTGGTGGGGGAGGGGCACACTTGTTGAGAACGTTCAACAGACTGACCCATTGCAGATGTGACCTGAGCATAGACTTGGTGGTTTGTGATGAAATTGAAGGACCAAGTTGTGAATGAAGCCGTGAATTGTGTGCATACTTGGGCACACCCCTTGAACAAAAAAATATCAAAGTTTTGTGGGTGAACTGAGAACTTGGGAAAGGAAGATGAATGCAGGCCTACCACAAAACATGTCCCAGACCCAAACATATCGACATTTGGGAATAGACCTTGGTGAATGGTTTGGCAAGGAATCATTGTAAACTTGGGACAATGCAAATAAGTTGCACATAACTCTTGAGAAGGCCAAGTAACAAGGGTCAATAAGCGATATGGACGGTGCAAGTGATGAATCTTGGAAGGTCAAGAGACACATTGCATCTGAACAATTCGAGAAACTCCAAGAGGCATTGGAGAGGATGAATGAATTTGATTCACATATGGATTCTGAGGTTAGCAGGTTGAAGGAATTGGCGAAGAGGACTAATAATTTTATGCCGACTGTGTTGGGAGCACTAAGGGAGGACAACATCCAACATGGAGGAAGCACAAAAATAAAGAATCTTCCCATATCGATCATGAGGCAAGGTAAGTTGATTGAGTGTTACCTCTATTCGCAAATTCATTTTATGAACTATCCAATGAAAGGAAAATTGGCTCTGCTGGTTGAGGAGGATGATTGACTCACACCAATAGTGGAGGAGTCAGAACCCTTGGTAGAAATGATTCAAGTATCAAAACCAATAGAAGAAATGAGTGAAGTCATTAAAACATTGGTAGAATGTATGCAAGAGTTCAAGACAAGGGGTCAAGGATGATTTTCACAAAGTGAAGCAGTTGAAGGACTCTACTTTGTAGACACAATAATAAGTGGGTTGAGTATGGAAGCCTTGGTTGACATGGAGATAATGCACAATTTTGGGAATGAATGAGCTATGAAGTCTCTTCATCGAAAACATGAAAGATGCACTAGAATGTGTAAAGTGTTGAAGTCAACAATGATGACAGTGACATGGATTATTCATTCAACACCATAGAGAGTGGGGGAATATTTTGGAAACATGTATCTATTTGTAGCTCCATTGGAAGGTTATGCGATGATATTAGGTTTGGACTTCCTTAGAATTTGCAAAGATGCTCCACTCATTTATGAAAGTTGCTTAGTATTCTTGGGCGAGGCCAGAACACTAAGCACACCCTTGATGATAAAAAGGAAGCTCGAGAGGATTCCTAGGATCTTTGTTATTAGGTTGGTATAAGGAGTTAGTAGGAGCACCGAAAATCCTTGCAATGTGGCATAGAGACAAGAATTCATCTTTCCCCAGACTACTAAGAGATGTTGTAGTGTGCATGAATTTGGTGAAGACAACCATGGGGAAGGTTGGTCAGTTGAGGAACCTACAAAAACCTGAAAGTGAGTGTAAGATACAGTAGGACTCTTCACTTTCCATGGAGTAGGGGGAACATCACCAAGTGAATAGTTATCAACAATAGGTTATGGATGTTGTGGAGGATCGAGTAGCATACTTACCCACCACATAAAATCCAAGAGTTGAGGTGAGATGGTGCAAAAAGGCACTTACTAAACCATACTTGGATACGAATGTGGAAGAGGTAGGAGTTGAAGACCGACATCCAATAGAGATCATGAAATTTTGTAGGAAGTTCATGGGGATATACGAATTCCAACTTACTACAGAACAAATTGAGTAGTTAGGATGCACACTGAAGGAAGTTCATTTGGTCATGCAATACTTATGCATGGAGCACAAGTCATACATGATGTATTCCAATATCCTTGGTGGTGCCTATTGTGTACAATATTCCTACTAAATGGAGAATACAAAGACATGTTTTTGGGAATAAGCAGCGTGAATGGTGATTCCTAGTGGAGGTGTCATTGAAAGACTCAAGCAGGGAAGTTGTAAGAAAATAGATGGGTTGTGGAAGTGACTTGCCAAACTGGGGAAAGGGGTAGGACCTTGTCCATAATCAAAGGGATTTATCTAAGTGAAATAAACAGGTTGAGACTGTAGTGGGAGACTTAACAAGACCAAGAGACTTTGGACAAGATGACAATGAGATAAGTAGAAAAGAGTTTGTTGAATGTTGATATGTGTATTATCTAGTGATGAACGTGATAGTTGGACTGATCACCCAACCAGTTCAAAACTTGAGAGGATCCAATGTACATGAAACACAAACAATAGAGTCAAAGTATCAAAGCCGTCATTATTTACGAGTATCCAACACTTGGACACACTTTGAATAATTTCCTCAAGATAATGTTCCTTGATGATAACAATTGAGGGGACAATAGTCGTTGAGTGGTGAAGAGGTATGGAGTTGGGGCAAAGATTTCATGGAGATAGATGGATGTTTTCAAGGAAAACAAAACATTGGAGTGGGGGTGTCCTTCAACAACATTTCACACAAGTGAACCTTGGAGTCCATATAAGAGTAGGTGTGCACAACCAAGGAGGCATAGAGTCATAACCCTTGGTAGAGACAGTTTAAGTTTTGAAATCTATATAAGAAATGAGTGATTCATGAAAACATTGGTGGAACAAATGCAAGAGTTG
>SNQJ01S0042719.1:105197-116276 GCA_010110895.2 Picea sitchensis
AAAAAAAAAAAAAAACATTTTCTTCACTCAATTGAAAAACAATTGATATTCAAAAATTATATAATTTTGTTAAATTTTTGGAAAGGTTCATCTTAAAAATTAAGATGATTAGATGATAAAAATTTAGTAAGCTTCAAAAAAATTAATGAATTTAACTTAAACTGACTTTATTGCCAATACTCGGCAAAAATTGAATCTACTCCGTCTTTATTGCCAATACTAGACAGAAAATAGAGAGACCTTTTTATCACTCAAGGAACGAGAATTCTTGATGAATGTAATAACTCCCATGTTAGGCTCGGTACGTGTCCTGTACCCTTCAATTGAGAGGCATGCAAAGGAGTGGCCAAGATCGTAGATATCGTCGCTTTGAAAGACGTCGATTTGTAGGTTGCTGCTGAAGAAAATGTATTATCATATTCTCTATGAGATTTTAAAGTGCCAGCTCTTGAAAATCCAGACAATTGTTTTAAGAATTTGCCGTCGATTTTATGAGGACTGCTTCGATTATAAGAGGAATTTGCCATTGAGGTTCTCTCATTTTAGCTTTAAAGCTATTATCTATCGTTTGGAAGTACAGTTCTGAAGTTTGGCTGGGCCAGACAGATCGCTTCTGAGTATGAATTTTACGTTGACGCTCTGGTGAATGTTGTAATTATTTTCATTTCCCGTTTTCAAGACATACACGCAGCTGCCACTCATCGTTCTCAGGTTCAGACGAGCCTCCAGGATGATCGTGATGCTGAAGAGGAGGAGAAGAATATTCATCTGATAAGTAGGGCACTTCACCATGCTCTCTTCTTAATGAATTACTCGATGAGCGGAGAGAGATTTTGGAACACAGGGTGCAGATGTTGGATATAGTAAAATACATTGTGAAAATTGTGGAACTTGTCCTTGCAGGGGTCAAATTCTTCTGGTCATCACACTTGGCATTGGGTTTAAATATTACAAAAATACTCTGTCAGGAAGACAAAGTTAATGTGATAACCAGAAGAAATGTTGTGAAAGTGTTTGGAGATTTTCTTGGAAGTGATATTGTGGATGAGTACGATACAAAGGTTAAGCTGCTCCTTCAAGACATTCTGCGCAATGCTTCATAGAGCGCTCTTCCATTCTGTGGCATTAGAACATCTCTGCCCTTTTGTTAGAATTATAAACTTTGCATGAGTATTGTTATATCCTTGTCACACTCTTTTTCATATTATTATATATATATATAAATTGTTTCACTTTTTTTTAATTTCATGAATGACTGGACCTTGAGATAGGAAAGGAAATTTTTTTCCAAAACCCCCCACCCCAAATACAATTCCAAGCAATCCAAAAATTAGTCTTAGAACACTTGAAATTTTCTCGAAAATTGAAGATAGAGATTTCGAAAATATTTCAGAAGAGGTTCAATCTCCCTCACCTCATGCCATGGCTAGTGAATAAGAGATGGGAGAAATATTTTATTTTATCATTCAAGAATCTAATGGAGAGACCAAGATGACAAATATTAATCCTTCTTCCTTACCTCATTTTCATGGGATTGTTTATGAATATCCTGACACTTTCTTGTTTCAGATACACTATGTTTTCCTTCTACCTTAAGGATTCATCTCTAAGATGGTTTATGAGCATGAAGGGAAACAATATCAGAACTTGGGATCAAATGAAAAATACTTTCTATGAAAGATACAGAGACTAATCTAGTGCAAGGGACAAAAGGGATGAAATTTTTAGAATGACGCAAGGACCTAATGAATCTCCAAAAGACTTTGAATAGATATTTCAACTAAGCTACAAAAGAGCTCAAAACTATATTGTAAATGAAGACTCACTTAATCTAGTCTTACTCAAAGGAGTAAGAGAAGATCTCATGGAAACATTTAATCTCATAGTCAATGGAGATATCTATCAATTGGACTATGATGATATTAAAAGAATATTCAAGAACCATTCAAGATCCTAAAGAAAGAAAGGTAGAAGAAATAGAGGTTTGGTACCTCAATATTCTAACTCTATAGCCCGTATAAATAATGAATTAGGAGGGCTAATAGAATATATGAAAACTGGTATATTGCATTCTTTTTCCATGCAAATGGATACTTTGCAGATCAAGAAGGAGGAAGAAGAGAAGGCATTGGATATATATTGTCCTAAATGCACTAAAAAGTAAATGACTGTCCTCTAGACCTTATAGATATTTACACATAATGTTAATTTTTAATGTACACATAACGTAGAAATATACATAAATTTAATATCTATATTTAATATATAAAAATAAAAATATAAAATTTATATATAAATAAAACTATTATAAATATAATATCGAAATAAATCATTTATTTCATATAAATATAAATATTTTAAAAACAATTAATATAATATATATAAAAAGAGATATTCAATTTAAATGTAAATATAATATTTGTATAAAATTATAATTACAATATTTTGTAAATTCTCCCACTACACCCACCAAGCATGTGTTCCTTGCGAAGATTTGATGATGGAACAGATAGAGAAAAAAAGGAAGAAGCGATCAGTTTGGTGAATTAAGACATTTGGGTGTGGGAAGGAGAACCTTGGGCACACGATGCTGATGTGTGGTGCCAAGGGGGCACACACCTTACTTTCCTTAGAACGATTGACGAAAACTTGGGTTGTGTTTGGGAAAGGGTGGGGAAACTTGGGAGAATTCCTAAGGAATGGAATCATTTACTCTCAACAACATGGGCGTTCCAGAGAGTTTGGAAAACCTCATCGACACATTCATAGGGAATCATGATGATCAACATGAGAGAGCATTGTTGGCGTAGAATTGATCATACCAGAGTCCTTCTCATGTTACCAACAAAAGGTATTGAAGTAGTCTAGAGCACTCACAATTTCATCTTCTTGAAGGGAAGAAGTCTCACCCGAAGTGCAACCTAGACAAGGAAAATGGGGAAGGGTAAGGAGAATCCTTAGACAAATCCATACAATCTCAAGATCTTTGTTAGTCTTATGAAAGATAAATTAAACCCATAATTGTATGAACATTCCTAACTCAGATTAAAGAAAACAAAGTTGTGTTTCATTCATAAAGAAGTTATATCCAGTTAAGAAAATATTACATAAAGATAATATGAAACAACATTCAATATAGTCTAAAGCTAAACAGACACAATAATTTGAAAATTTGTGTCTCTCTTTGTATTAACATCATAAGGTTCTCCTCAATTACATGATTCTACTCAGTTACAAACACAACTCAGTCATGCCAAAGCTTAACATCAAAACTCTATGCTACTGAGAAACAAGGTTAACTCAAACCCTTTCTCTTCTAACATTACAATGGGACATGACTCTGTTACAACCTTGGTCTGGTTCCAAAACCAAGACTCTAGAACTCTAGATAACATTTACCCAAAATGGACAATAACACAGAACTCAAACATCTGGACTACATCTCCATCTGAACAACTCTCTGAACATCAATGAAAACAACAACAAGCTCAACAACAAACTCAACAAGAACCTTTTTACAATCGTATTCAAAATGTATATATAAGCCAATTGGGATCTTTGGGTTTGAGACTTCGCATGCTTTCTTGTTCTTGTTTTTTGTAACTTATTTCTCCATGTTGATGTTGTGTTGTATTTCCAACCATTTTTGGTTTGCTTCTTTGTTCTATTGTCTATCTCCTTTGTCACTTGTGCAACTTCTGTTTGACCAAAATTGGTACTATAACATTCCTTGCGCAACTTCTAACAACAAAACGAAGGGCCCAACAAGATATGACCACACTACTTGACTCATCCTCAAGTCAAGTCCTTGTTTCTTTCGTGGTCTCTAGAATGAACTGTTTCTTTCCTTTGTCTTTTGTCTCTGCTTTGCTCCAAGCTTCTTCTTGAGTTCTTTCTTTTTTTCCCTCTTCAATTAAAGGGCCCAACTCTAGGACCAATTCCAGGGCTCTCTTCCTTACTCCTTGAAAATTGATGACTTTGTCCTACCACTTTCTGGAAAGAAGTGAAGCTTCGACCATGAACTGTTGAGTCACGTCTGTAATGCATCCCTTAGGTTTGGATGCAACTAGAGAGTTCCACTCTCAGTTGGATGTAGCATCTACCTCATGCATCTATAGATAGTTTGTCTAAATGATAGGTCAAAACACCCGTAGCTCTTTCTTAGCTATTGATTGTGATTCAAACAAGGAATTTAGCTCGTTGTTTTCTTGTTGGATCTGGTTGAATTTCTTCTCCTACTCTAGCGGATCCATGGTGATGGAAACTTATCGTTGAGTGACTAGATATTCGTGCACAAGTCCTTGTTGATGGAAGCTTCTGAAAAAATCCTTGTGCATTCTGCAGTTCTCTTGTGCAATGTTGCTCTTGCGTTATTCCCTTCAATCACGACTCTTTCCATTTTCTCGTGAAGCTTCTGGGGTTGTTGTTTTGCTTCACGTCGACTCTCCCACAACTGGGCTTCAAGGTTCTATGTGTGAATGGCTAGCTCTGACCACGCTCCCTGGAGTAGCTCGATCTTTTGCACAGGCTCTCTTGATGCACTCGATTTAGGAAGTTGTGGTGTTGTCCTTCGAATCACTGGCTAGGATTCTGCAAGATTTTCCTGGACCCTTTCCAGTTTTTTCTTTGCCTAGATCTTTGCATACTCCTCATGCGTCTGGCATGATTACACGAGGAGTGCTTCCTCCTTACAAAACTATGCTTCCCATTTGGCTTATTGGAGCCTCCACTCTAGTTGATTAGTTGAATTTCTCGTCATCCCTATTAGTTGTTTTGATGACCATTGAGCGAGATCACCAGAAGAGGTAGTGGCCTCCTTGGGTACTCGGACTTACATTGGGAATCCATTGGCCATTGAGTGTTCTGACAGTGTCTCCACCTCTTCCTCCCCTATAGATGGACCTTGCAGCTGCTGCACAAGTCTCATCCTCACCATGATGGAAGGAATGGGAGCATCTTTGTTTTCGCCAAGCATAGTTGCACAAGATCTGCGCACTGTTGTGGGTTGTGGATTACTAGCTCCAGTTGATCTTGCAATGAAGTTGCACTCTATATTGATGCATTTTCAGGATCCTTCTAAACCTTTGGTACTTATACTTCTTTCTGGACCATGGTTTCTTGGGTTCCGCTTCTTTGGATGGCACTCTCAACATTCACTGTTGAGAGAGGGCGTTGAGGGCTTGGGGCTTGTGGTATTGGAACAATTTGAGTCTTCGTCAAAGCCAGAGTGTCCTGGATTGGTACAAATGGAACAATTTACTAGCTCGAGACTTCTGGGATTAGACCAGTGAGTTCTGGTACATGTTCAGGTAGGTCGTGGGGATCCAACTGCATGGGCTCAGGTTCAGTGGTTTTGGGTTGGATGGTCATTTCTTGCTGTGGATATGGGGGTTGTGGGGGTGATGCGAGTTGTTCGATGATGATGGTGGTGGATGTAGTGGTATCAGGCTCACGGTCATCCTGGATGTCAATGATTGTTTGGGTTGCTCGAGTGGTTTCTTAAGTATGAGGTATGGTCGATGAGATTGGCTGAGGATTCAGGTTTTTCACCAAGGAGAGCCATGTCCTAGGTTTCTTGACCAAAGGGTCTCCAATGAAAGAAACATTAAGGATGTCATTGACATCTTTACCTGTCAACATAGCTTTATATGGAAGCTGCGAGAACATAGGAAATGTCCTCTTCTTGCATTCTAGATGTTGTGTCTTGTCTTCCTCCTCGTTTGAGTCTGTATGCATTGGAGCATATTTCTTTTTCCCCTCTGGGTCTGACCTCAGTCCTACCACTTCTTCCTGTCCCCTTTTCTTCAAGATTTCCGCAAGTAGAAGTTAGTTCATCCTTGACTTACGTGGATTTCATTTCACTCCTAGCCAAGACATTACTTCCTTTTCAAATGCCTCCTCATCTAGATAAAACGGTAGCATCCAAGAGTGAAAGTATTTAGATTTGACATGCCTGGGCCAAACAAAAGTATGGTGGAGATTCAAGCTGAATGCAATATTCCTCGTGTTTAGGTTGTGTAGCTCCTCTGGTACGTGCAACCTTTGGGTTTTGTCTAGTATCCAATTGTACCACTTCAAGAACACTACATTGTTAAATGTTGTGTTCTCTGAGTCCAACCTTGATTGCTAAGGCTTGAACATCTTTGCTAATCTTCCTTTATCGGATGGTGATAGTGGTATTCCTGAAGGTGGATTCCACTTCGGCATGGAGAACACAACGAGGAGGTATCCATAGGTGAAGGTTCCTCCCTTCTCCTGATCTTCCTCAAATGCTACCATGATTTCTTCCAGCAGGTAGTTACACTAATTGAATACTGCTCCATTAGCACAAACATTCGCCACTAACAGGGCATCCAATGTTCACTCTCCCTTGTAATAGGACCTCATTACCTTGCCAACAATCACATATAAAGTTGTTTTGACTGTCTCTAGTAACATGGGGTCATTCTTGGCTGTACGCCCCCCTCTCTTTGTATGAAATATTTCATACAGGATGGGTTCTCCCTTTTTCTTCCCATGTTTACTGGGGCCTTGGAACCCTTTTGATACATATTCTCCTTCGATGGATAGGCCTGTGAGTTGATAGATATCCTTTGCATGAATGGGATATTGTCTATCGAGCCATAGGCTCTTGTCATGCACCCAGCTGATAAGGAATTTCATACACCATGCAACCTCATCAGTAGTGCCAAAAACTAGAAAGTCTCAGAGATTCATAATGTTGGAGTTGAAGCGGTTGATAAAATCCGGCTTTGACACAAACTACATCCCTCCGATCTCATTTGGAGATACATCCCAGAACACATTAATGTTCATATGTGGGAATAATACCTGGTTTGTCAGGTCGAGGTCGAGGAGCTTCACTTGTTCGACCTTTCCTTTGAGGTGACCCACAACCTCAACCCGGGGATCAAACGGCTCGTCTGGAACTGCTTCTTTGGAGACTGAACTTCAGCTTCCTATAACTCTCGGCATCACTTCTTTGGAATTCTAAGAGAATTGTAGTGATTGTACTGGGCTTTGGGGTCACGAGTGAGAGAATTTTGCAGGCTCTATGACAGTTTATAAATTTCAAACACAAAATAGAAAACAATAACTCTTGTGTTGATTTCACGCAGCCTTATACTCAGGCCAACTAGAAGGATATGTCATTACTCCTAAGGTCACTCTTGATTAATCCTATAGACACAAACTGGAGTTGAGGTGTCCGACGAGACTATTTAACGGGGTAAATCTATCAGGGGATTCTGGCATTTACTGAAAAATTTGTACAGGGACATGGTCGGCCTCAGGCCTTACCGTTTGAATGGTTGAGAATCCTAGTTGAATACCGAATGAATCTTCACATATCACATCTTTATGGTCTAACAGATTTCAGATAGATTATTGTAGTGATCATAAAGGCTATGACTGGGCAGGGTTCATGTGGCACATGGACTCGGATTTCGTTTGGATTCGCTCTCCCTCTGACCATAATGGGGTCCCCATCATATTTAATGACTATATTTAATGTAAACGTGGATATTTTGATCCTGTGCTATTGCGTAGTCAGTTATGCACCAAAATAATGCATAGACCGATAAAAAAATTAAAAAAATACATGTTGCAGAGCAACATTGCACACTCTGAATTTATTAACTGAATTTAAAGAAAATGCAGAAATTCAAATCTAACTATTGAAGATGCTCCTTTGGACTGGAAAAATAGTCCTTTATCTCAGTACTAAGAGATATAGGTTTTTAGGAAGGCGCCATTCACCCATCCTGGCTGAGGTATACCATCCAGTTGCACTAGTTTGACTACTCAAGAGTGTCAGATGTCTGCAATTATAAATGGACCCAACCAATGCATGTAGAAATTTCCTGGATGTTTCTGGTATTGAATTTCATAAAGTAGGACCTTATCTCCTTGTGAAAATTTTTTGGCCTTAATATGCCTGTCGTGCCAAGCCTTCTTCCTGGATTTCTCAACTATTTGATTGAAGTCTGTTAAAACCATGTTCTCATCAAGTTCTTGCAAATATATAACCCTCTGCGCAACTGATTCATCCACTGACATATGTGTAACCTGTGCGATGTAGAGACTAGGGGTAATGAATTCTACAGGTACCACATCCTCTTTTCCATAGATTAGATGAAATGGAGTATACTTGTGAAGTTTCTTCATGATCATCCTGTAAGCCCACAAAATTGTTGGGACTTTATCATCCCAATCTTCCCTGTTTGCGCAACAAACCTTCGGCAAACCTCTTTCCAGAATCTTGTTAAATGCATCCATTGTGTCATTGGCTTGTTGATGGTAGGGGATGCTTTTATCATGTTGTATTAGGAACTTTGTTGTAATCTTTTCTATTTTACTACCGATAAAATGACCACCCTGATCACAAGTCAGACTCCTAGGACATCCAAACTGAGTGATAATGTTTTCAAATATAAACCTGGCAGAAGTATTGGTCGAACAATCCTGAACAATTGTTGCCTCAGCCCATCGCGTCAGGTAATCAGTTGCGGTGATAATATACCTGGCCTTTGAGTGATTAGTTGTGGGGTTGATTGGTCCAATAAAACCAACCGCACACTTCTCAAATTCTTACATAGCTTGAATTGGTTGAAGAGGCAATTCGTCTCGTCATGATGGCTTACCTACTCTCCGGAAAACGTCACAATATCTAGCATATTCCTTCACATATTTGAAGAGCATGGCCCACCATAATCCATCTTGGATGACTTTCTCTGCAATGGCCTTTCCTCCAACATGGCCTCCTACAACTCCATTATGGCACTCCCAGAGGATATCTTGTCTTTCATGGTCCAAAACGCATCTCATGAGGATACTATCTAGGAACAAATCATATAATTGCCCCACAATCAATTGATAGTCCGTTTCTTGAAACACCATATAGAGTTTCTAGGTAGGCCCCTGTACTCAGGAAAACTGCTATGTCTTAGAGGTATTCTGGTACTGTCTCAACTCGGAACAATTCTACATCTAAGAGATGATCATTGATTGCTCCGCCACTCTCCCCTGGCTCGAATCTAGATAAATGATCGGGACCCATGTTGCATATTCCAGGTTTGATGATCACCTCAAATGAAAATTCTTGAAACAGTAACAACCATCGAGAAATTCTTCCTTCCAATAGAGGCTTGTTAACTAGATATTTTAACGTAGAATGATCAGTTAAAAATTTAAAATGAGAGCCTAAAAAGTAATGTCTAAACTTATGTAGAGCATAAATCATATCCAAACCCTCCCTTTATGTGGTTGTATATTTTCATTCATCTTGCTATAGCTTCCTGCTATAAATAGATGGGATGATCCGTATTTCCATCTCGTGGTTGCACTAAGATGGATCCTAGGGAAATACCTGATGCATCCACGTGCACATGAAATTCCTTTTCCCAATTTGGAAATATAAAAATAGGCGGTGTTCTGAGCTTTTCCTTTAGGATGTCAAATGCTCGACCACACTTTGGTGTCCACTAGAACAATTCAAACTTCTTTAGTAGATTTTCCATGGGTGCAGTAATATTCACATACCTTCTGATAAATTTGTGATAGTACCATGTGTGCCCCAACATTGAGAGAAATTGTTTAGCGCTCGTAGGTGGTGGAATATTCAAAATGACCGCAACTTTGGCTAGGTCTACCAATAGTCCTTCTCGACATACTATGTGGCCTAACCTATTTCCACGTGGCACAAAAAAGATACACTTTCAAAGGTTTAAATCTATCTACAATTCCCTACACCAATCAAGCATCAGTCGTAGTAGCACTATGTGTTCTTTCAACAGACTGTACACCGTCTATTCATCCATATATACTTCTATAAATTTGTGAATAAATTCTCAGAAGGCTATTATTACTATTCGGGAAAAAACTACAGGGGAATTCTTTAGACCGAAGGGAATCACATTATATGCAAATGACCCCCATTCTCTTATGAATTTGGTCTTATTTTTGTATTCTTTGGTAATTCTCACTTGGTGATACCCCAAAAATCCATCCGTAAATGAGTAAGACTCTTTCCCCGCAACATGTTCTAGCACCTCGTCAGTAAAAGGTGTGGGAAAAGGGACATGCACACAAGAAGAATTAAGGATTTTTAATCTACACATAACCTAATGTCCTCTATACCTTTATTTCTCAGTATGACTATGGGGCTAACCCACTCTGCTTCTTCAACCAGGAAAATAAGTTCAGCCTCAAGCATCTTGTCTATTTCCCTCTTAACCTTCTCTTTCACTCTAGGGTTAAATCGGTAGGGTATATTCCTTACAGGTTCTGTTCATGGTTTTAGTTCAATTTTCATCTCTCCCATAGCCCCTTTTATCCATTTTAGATCTGAGAATGTCTTTGGGAATAAGTCCTCATACTATCGCAACAGGTTGTGTATTTCCTAGCTAGTTTGCTCATCGCAGTAATATCCTACAAAAACTATCTTAGGTTGCTCGATAGTTCCTATGTTGAATTTTTGCAACTTTAATGGATGGTTATAAGAGCTATCAGTCTGACTGGGTAGCATGTTTTGGATTTCTCTACTTCCTTCTATTTCCTTAATGGATAGATTTGTCATTTCTTCTAAATCACAAGGATTTTTCAAATCCTTCTCGATTTTGTAGCATTCTATGGGTGTCTTTTTCGTGTCCAAGTGAAGGTTAGACCAAATCACTTGACTATGATTGGAACATACCACTCGGTCTAATTTTTGTTTACAAACATCGATAAAAATAATTTATTTACTTCTTTGCAAGACTATCTTAAGCTCAAGGTACTTACTTGTGAAAGAGAAGTCCTTGCAAAATTGATCTGCTAAATTTTTTCAACTACTAGTTTGCCTTCTGGTGTCTTCATGGATGTACCAGGCTTTCAATATCGTACCTAGATAATAGGGAAACACTTGAACCCACAAGTGATATGGTACTTCCACAACTTGCCACTGTATTACACATTGTTCGATATATTCTTTAGGATCAGACTGTCCATTGAACAGTTGCGCACCTTGAAAATCCATCTACATCTCTGATTTCAATTGCTCCTTATCTTTAAATTGACACTAGATAACATGCTTCACATCCT
>SNQJ01S0042720.1:32767-51466 GCA_010110895.2 Picea sitchensis
GGTCTTTACTGCTTGGTCCCAGACCAAGAACCCTAGTCATATACTAGGGGCCCTCTCAGGGGTCTTTACTGCTTGGTCCCAAACCAAGAACCCCAGTCATATACTAGGGGCCCTAACAAGGGTCTTTTCCCATGGCACTAACTGTTTGGTCCCAGACCAAGTACCCCAAGAGTGCACTAGGGGCCCTAGATCTCGGCTAGGGTCTTTGCCATCCTCCCGGAGAATGGCTCTTGCAGCTGCTACAAATTTAACAATAAATAGAAACTGTTAAAAATAGGATCCGACTCCTAAAATTTAGGAAACTGTTAAAAATAGGGTCTGACTCCTAAAATTTAGGAAACTGTCAAAAACACCCAAGATGACTAGGAGAACATCGCCATGTGTCATATGTCTAAAAATAGACACTGATAAAAACAGAATGTTCTTGCATGTCAGTGATATCATACTCATCGGATTCGATTTTTTAAGAGGATCCCAAATACGCAATCAGAATCAACATGCGAGCCCTAGTGCTCCACCTGCTAAAAATAGAAAGTTCTTGCATGTCGCTTGAAAAAGCGTCATTATGACTTGGATATTATGTCCTTTGTAGATCTTAAAGTGTGAGGTAGATGCAATCTAGTTGAACCTCCTCTTAAAGTGTGAGAACCTGCAACTTAGAAATTTCTTGCAAAAGACAATTGTTAAAAGTATGGTGTCACCTACAAAAGAAGCTTGGAAAGCATGAGAATTAAACTAAATAAACATGCAATTCAAAGAGATCTAATGTAAGTGGACAATAAGATTATGAAGCAAACTAGCTTTTCTAATCTTATCCTACAAGGAAACAATTCTTTTTAGAAGGCCAACTTACACCAATTAAAATGCAAAAAATAAGAAGGATTATACCTCACATAAGCACATTGACATAGAAGATCCACACATGAAAAGCATTACTCCAATGTAGCCTCCAAAGCCTTTTACTCCAACTCAAATGATAGTATAATACAATGGTACAACAAGCGTTTTCCTCCAAAGCTCCAACTAGCTTCAATGGGAGAGATAGTTTGGTTTTATAACAAGAGGGGCGCACTTCCCAAGGAGGGAGGGAGGGTGCACCAGTTGGAGGAGAAAGGAATGACAAGTGGGAGGGAAAGGGCTGCCACCTCTCCCAACACTCCAAAAGATTGACACATGTGAGAATTTGGGGAAAAGGGAGGTCGTCACCTCTCAAGAGGTAGGCACCTTTCCTCAAGGGTGCGTCACCTCTTGAGAGGGGGGTGCACTTCCCAAGGAGGATCTCTCCCAAGTGCCACATCCCAACTCCTAACTTACCCGTAACTCCTTCTCATGCCCCAACAAGGTTCAGTGAACTCCAAGAGAGAGTGAGTTGACTTGAAACATGTCCCCGACATGTTTCCCAAAAAATAGCATTTGCTGATTTTTTGTCTTTTTTATGTGTTTTATTGAGAAATTGACTTTTAGTGATTAAAAATCACTATTTTCACTCACAAAGTGGGTACATAGGTAAAGTGGGTATTCTAAGCAAGAAAAAGAATACCTCCAAGGCATATGATGCCTCCTAGTACCACTTATTTAACTTATACATTATTTATAATTAAAACATCCCGTTTTGCAGGAAATTTTTTATTTGCAGAAAACATTGAAAAATCCTAAGGGAGACTTAGCGCAATTTCCATATGACTCAAAAGTGATGACTAGAATGGTAATATACATTAGACACTAAACTTATACAACCTGCTAAGGCCTAGCCATTAGAACATACTACAGCGTTGGAGGAAATTGAGTGAAAAAACTTAAAAATTATAACTCACTACTAAGGCCGCAAGATATAATTAAAAAGTAAACAAAACACTCTAGAGTAATGTACTAATGACCAAGTCTTAAAGGGCTAAGCCTTTTACAAAGTTCATCATGCTAGCTCATCTTATTAAATTCCCCATGGGGGTATGGAAATGCGGTATGAAGAAGAAGAAGAAAAGGGGCCGGCTGGACTTTTGAACTCTGATTTTGAACAAGTAACTTGTTCAACTTCGGTGGCTCAACTTGAAAGTCCATCCTAGTGCAACTTGGTGGGTAACATGCAGCATTGAACTGGTAGTTGCTCCATACAATTCCATCAATGTTCACAGCCATCTGTATTAACTTTTCGAATAACTGCTCAGGCCTGGGTGAATATCGAATTCCACCTAAACTTAACCAAAGTTGATATCGAGAAAACGAATCTTATTTATCCTATATGGATTCCTCATTGTTATCATATTTACTTTGGATATTCATTATACAAACCACTTTGGTTCATTGCACCCTCCTGCTTCGCCATAGCATGATGGTAGACTAAATCCATCAGAATCTGTTCTTACAACAGCAAATCTTGGAATCACTGCAAAACCACAGGTTTTAACCCTACTGGTTGTCTAAGAAAGAAGCAGCAAATGATAAATTTGGCAGCCACAGGCGATGACAGTTTTCTCAAGAGGTTCTGCCTCTCAATTTCACCTTCAACAAACTCAGGGCATTCACACAAATTCAATCAGAAACTGTCTCAAACAAATGGATATGATCATTTGTTTTCCTGAAAGGCTATCTGGGAAGTGAATGACGAAAAAGCTCTGAGCAGAAATGGGCCCAATACAACTGAGAGGTTATGCACTGAAATGGTATCGAATGTCTGATAAAACAATATTATCTTTAGAGTTGGCTACAAGTGGTGGAAAAATTGAAACAATAGTATAGTTATCTTGATTCTCGGCCATCTTCCTTTCCCCAGTTGAGGAAGCGTAAGCAAAAGGTTGGAGAGACCATCAAAAAATATGACTCTCGGATCATAGAACTCTTGTCTCGGTTGAAACTTGAGATATCAGACAGAGAAAACGAAAGAATTGACTAGTTTGCCTATGAATTGCAACCCACTGTCAAATTTGTAGATAGACAATGTAGGCCAAACTAGCACACAAGGTAACCATGACCACATATCAAGATAATCCCGCTAATCTAATCGGCTACATATGTACTCACATAAAGACACCATATGTTTATGACAAGATAAAACCAAATACACTAGGAGGGTAGAGACATAATTCAATCCTTTATTCATTACTTGATAGCTTACAATTAAAGATAATCAAATACCATGATCCTGGCTCCTTACCAAGGAGGTTAATAGTATAATACAACTATATTTAATATTTATAGCCTCATAGTCCTACACAAAAACAATTCAAAATTCAAATCAAATCTCTAAATAAATCTCTTTACACCAACGGTTATTTTTGTTAAAATGCTCTAAATTCAGTATAATGTATTTATAATTTTATATCACCTAGCGCATATGGGATATGAATTGAAAAAGATAAATTGTTAGGAAATGAAGCCCATCAGCCATACACGTTATGAAGAAAGAATATTGAATAAAGTATAATAGAAGTAGATTAAAGAGAACTCAATAGCATATAGTAACTCTAAAAGTGAATGCAAATATGGAGAAAATGCACGCTGCCAAAAAAATAGGTTGTTGTGTGCAACATGTCCTTAAGGAATCCTTCCAAGATAAAAATCAAGATGACAGTGAATCAATCATTAGGTGAGTGCAATGTTATCAAAACCGGCCAGTCTGGACCAATTCANGTGGGCTAGAACAGATCAATTTACCGTCCAAGGGGTGTAGAGTCTAGACCAGTCTCTGAACTGGACCAATGTGATCATTCTGTCTCAAATCGGTTGGTTTGGTAATGGGCTAGTTCCAATCTAGACCAACCCTCATCTAGTCCTCTTCCATTGGTTCTTATCAATTCTGCAATAAAATTTTCCGACCAGTTCCAATCTGATCCTAGTCTAACCCCAGATCGGTCCTAGTTCCGGTTCTAATAATATTGGGTGAGTGTCAATGGCCTTATTATGTCCTTAACTATTATATGTTAACATACATCATTACATCCTTACAGACTAGGCTAGCTTTTCGAACAACTTATGGCACAGGTCATGACACATTATAATAACACTCATCAAGCATTAACTAAATTTTCGGGTACCTTCAGGCACATAAGGCCACCACCTCATCTAATCTATGGCCAGTTGACATTCTACTATGTTTTTAAAAGTTCCCTGCCCTTCCCTCCATTTAGAGAACTAGAACATATGTTATGTCATCATAGCACTCATAAATAATAAAACCCAAAGCAAATAAGCTGTAACAACTCTCAGACAAGCTAATCCACATTAATCACAAATGATACAAAAATGATAATTGAACATTCAGGAACGGCATCATAGTCAAATTGACAAGAAACATTCAATATATAACTTCTAATCAAAACAATCTACCACATTCCCAAATTTAAGGTGAAAGTATTTATTAAATAGTTGAAATTACAAACCGAATATTTTTGTAAGGTCGTCCTTTCTCATCGACATATGCTTCATTTATCCTCATCAATGTATCCAAGCCCTCTGCAACCTCCCCAAACACCTACAAAAAATACATATTTACAAAATTTATTGTACAGTGTGGAACATAATTGCAACATATTTGTGACTGGGAAAATAAAATTATAGACAAGTTGTACCGTATGCTTTCCATCAAGATAGTCCAAGTCGTCTCGCAAGGTAATGTAAAACTACAATTTAAGAGATAAACCATAATGTCAAAAATGCATAATGAGATACAAAAAAAATGGGACAATATTTTGTACTAGGCAAAGGCTAAGCAAAAAATAAAACTCCAAGTGCATTTGAAGGTTTACTTCAAAGTAGGCTTCAAGATAATAACTAAACTTTCACAAAATATTCACAAAATATAAGAGATTCCACAAACAACCATTACAAAATGACCTTCACATGAGCATTTTTTCCAAGGAAAACCTCAAGGGGAAAACCAAGGGAGGCTTCCCCATATTCGCGGATGACATCCCTATTAAACCTGTCAATGTAGACTAGTGCACCTCACCCAAGCGGATTTGAACCAGGCACCTGTTAGCACAGAACTAGCCAAATGCCAAACAACATTGGCAACAACTAGTTGAGCTAAAACCTTGGACTTTCACACGAGCATTTTATACCTAGCATGCTATGTTGCACAAATTTTTGGAACATGAGAACATTGGGAATGCAGGTACGAGTATCTAGAATGTCTAGAAGCTTCACCCAAATTACCAGGAAACGACATATCTAGAGCAGCAATAGTATATTTAAAAATATAATTTAAAACTATATATATGAGAAATTTTTCAAAACTGGAAAAGATCGTAAACCATAAATCTTAAATGATAATTGATAACACTTAACAAATAACAAATTGACCTTTGTATCTTCTTGATCAAGAATATAACCCAAGTCACATGATTAGTCAAATATTAAGTTTAATATTCATTTAATCCCAATATTAATTTTTGAATTGTAAAACAAATTCAATAATAAATTTGGCCTAAGTTTGTTGATTTCTTTTGAATAAAAAAAATAAATTAAAAAAAAAAACATGGAAAAACAATGAAATTAAAAAAAAAGGCCTACCTTACTAAGTTTATATCTACCATCGGCTTAACACTACCCTACCGTCATTGTATAGTATCTAGGCAGACTCCTATGGCTAATGTGGGCCCTAATGATAACTCATCCAATCTTTCTATTGGAGATGTCTCTCCATTTTTTCAGGATACTCCTGTTAGTGGCTCATCCAGTCCCCATGTTGCATATGACAATGCTCTTATAAATGGATCATCCATACCTCATGTTGCAAATGCCCCTTGCAATTCAACTCCATTATACAGTGATGATGGCAACACCTTGCATTAATCACCCACACCAGTTACTCTTCTTTCCAATAGGTCAAGGCCTATAAGTGAGCTATCTCCACTCTTGTTGATGCAACAAAGTTTTTTGTTGGTCCATCTACATGCTATCAAGAGGAATGGCTTTTTGGCCCATCCACTACAACATCTTGTTGATGTTTTGGTAGCTGCAGGAGTATCTTTCCCTCCTAGATGACCTTTCTTAAATGCGGAGAAGATTCTGGAAGCAAGAGATCCATTGAATAGATATTGAAATACCCTAGAAGAGAAGTCAACCCAGAAGAATATAAAGTAATAATGAAAAGACACATGTCCAAAGAAGAAGTCGGCCCAGTCTAGTGGCCAGGAAGACTATAAATAAAAGACATCTTGGCTCATTTGTTCACTCACTCACACTCTCCCAGCTACACAGAAGAAAGGTGCAAGTTTGGAGGAGGTGACACAGTAGCTGCAGTTGCACAGTTTATTCTTGTTCAGTCTTTTGGTATCTCTCTCTTGTGCACTACTCCTTGAGGAGGTGCACTACCTTTGTATGGTGTTGCTGCTACAGCTGGGTTGGTATTTCTGGTTAAGCTAGCACTTGTGCTAGGGTTTATCAGATTGGACTTGCTTTGTGAATGGAATCTATCTAAGAAAGGTTGTTGGGTTTTTCCCCCATTTGGGGTTTTCCTAGGATAAATCTCTTGTGTTCTTTTATGTCTCTTGTTTATGTTGCTACTGCTCAGTACATGATATATATGTTAACGGTAACGAAGTAAAAGAACACTATTAACACCAATGCTCTGTAAATAAGGAAAATCCAACATGGTGTCAGAGTTGGTTACCCTTAGAACAGTTTGACCACTGGAAGGAAGATCGCTACAGAGGCACCTTGCAGCTACAATACTTTGTCAAGCTCATTGAGCACTATCCCAAGGACGTTGGAAATAATTCCTTCACAGACCAGTGCGCCCTAACATAGCGCACCCCTCGAAACCCTCAGCGTGCAGTTTGGTGAAGTTTGAAAAATCAAGGTTTTTCAATGCTAGGGTTTCTACCGGCGAAAATGTCAACCAGTATGAGAGTTGAGGATAGATTGGATGGAGCAGATAACTTCAGATCCTGGAAGCATAGAATACAACTCATTCTAGAAGAGAATGAATTATTGGATCACATCAAGAAGATGCTTCCAAAACCCGAAGATGAAGAAGCAAAGGAAAAGTTCAAGAAGAATGAGGTCAAGGCCAAGAGGATCTTGACAGACTCAATCAAGGATCACCTGATACCCAATGTATCAGAACTAAAGACTGCAAAGGAGATGTTTGATGCCCTAACCAGACTCTATGAAAGCAAGAACACCGGTCGGAAGCTTACCCTATGACATCAACTCATAAATGTGACTATGAACAAGTCAGAGACGATAGCCAACTTCTTTACAAGGATCTCACAGAACAAAGACTAGTTAGCAACGATTGGAGATCCAGTAGAAGATGTTGAACTAGTAACCACTACGCTAAATGGTTTCCCTCCCTCTTGGGACACATTTGTCCAAGGAATTTGTGCAAGAAGAAAGTTACCCAAGTTTGACAAGTTATGGGAAAATTGCTCTCAAGAGAAATCTAGATTGATGTCCAAGAAAAAAAAGGTAGATGATGAGGAAAACCAAGCACTTGCAGCACAAGTGAAGAAGAGAAAGAAAAGAGAAGAAGGCAATCCAAGGAGGTCTAAGAAGCCACATCGTAAGAGGGATGTGTCAAAGGTTCAATGCTTCAACTGCAGGAAGTTGGGACATTATGCCGCACAATGTCCTCACAAACATGAGAAAGAAAAGGAGAAGAAGAAACACCATGCACATGCAGCAGAAGCCGAAGAGCACTCAAAGGCATCAAAGGATGAAAAATTTGTCTTTTAGACAATGGTGTTTTCATATGAACGATAGAAGGAAACTCAAAGTAGGACAATAACACCAGACTCCAGGTTTGCATATGAGGTTTGATATTTTATATTGTTGTTGCTTAAGAAAGTATTGTACATAGGATAGCAGTCTTTACAGCTTTATTATTTGTTATTGCTATCAAATGTTTAGGTACACCTGAATATTGTCAATACGGTTACCATTAAGAAAATATTCATTGTTAATGATATACTTGTCNGAAGAGAAAGAAAAGAGAAGAAGGCAATCCAAGGAGGTCTAAGAAGCCACATCGTAAGAGGGATGTGTCAAAGGTTCAATGCTTCAACTGCAGGAAGTTGGGACATTATGCCGCACAATGTCCTCACAAACATGAGAAAGAAAAGGAGAAGAAGAAACACCATGCACATGCAGCAAAAGCCGAAGAGCACTCAAAGGCATCAAAGGATGAAAAATTTGTCTTTTAGACAATGGTGTTTTCATATGAACGATAGAAGGAAACTCAAAGTAGGACAATAACACCAGACTCCAAGTTTGCATATGAGGTTTGATATTTTATATTGTTGTTGCTTAAGAAAGTATTGTACATAGGATAGCAGTCTTTACAGCTTTATTATTTGTTATTGCTATCAAATGTTTAGGTACACCTGAATATTGTCAATACGGTTACCATTAAGAAAATATTCATTGTTAATGATATACTTGTCTACAAGATGAAATTGATCTCCTCTAGGAGATGCTCTTGATTACTAACCATTCCATGGAGGTTACCATGGAAATGTTGTTCTTGTCCCTTCTTCCAGACAGGTCACAGGTGATAGCTCTAAAAAGGAGCTATGATGACGGTTGCAGGAAGCAACTATTTAGACAGTCTCTAGCCGAGACATAGAACTGTGTACACGAACATACAAACCCATGTGAAGTAGAAGACGAAGAAGAGTATCTCTTATGGAGATTGACTGTGAGGAGCAGAAGGCTCCAAAGATGACCGCACAATTAATTTGAGCACTCCTTAGATCATCAGGAGGAGTCAGTAGTGACAAAAGGGCCTACCTAGAAACGATGCAGTAAAACCAGCATGTTCTCATACAGATACATGGCATTAATAAGCCATACTATGAAGAGAAGCAAATGACTCTACCAGTGGTGAGGCAGGCGGCCCCACCAAATACCAGCTCAGAAGGAACTAGATTTTAGAGGGAGTCAACCCTTAGGATCCAGTAGGAAGGAGCAACCTCCCAGCACAATCCATAAGAGATCAAACTTCAGAAGAAGTCAACGGATGTAGAGGAAGCAGGTGGCTCCTGAGATCGTATAGACTCAGAGGGAGTCAAGCTTCAAAGGGAGTATGCAGATTCAGAGTGAGCCTGATCTCAGAGCGAGTTAGTGGCTTAGAGACTTTCGTTCAGAAAGTATACCTTCTCATATTCAGATAGGAGAGAGAGACGTCTTCCAGGACTGACAGACAGGTGCCATGAGTTGAGGAGGCTAGATCGAAGCTTGAGAGGCTTCTAGGAGATGTGAGATCTCTTGGGAGGATTCCCTTGTCTCGATAGACCTTGTTGCAGTGACAGAGGAGGCAGCCAGTCAAAAGGACTGGGATATAGATTTTGCCTCATTTCTAGAAACCACACATGTTTTCCAGCTATATGGCATTGATGAGCAGCATAATTGATTCAGAGCCTTCCACCATTGAAGTAGATGTTGAGAAGCAGGAATGGAAGGATGCCATGATGGAAGAGTATCAATCCATCATGAAGAATGATGTGTGAGAAGTGATTTTGAGACCAAAAGGGAAGTCAGTAGTGATTTCCAAGTTGATCTACATCATCAAGCATGCTGCAGATGGCAGCATAGAGATGTACAAAGCTTGATTTGTGGCCTGAGGATTCTCCCAGCAATAGGGAGAAGATTATGACGAGACACTTGCTCTGGTAACCAAAAGAGGTGTATTTAGAGCAACCACAAGATACATGAGAAGGAGTCTCATGTCTGCTAATTGAAGAAGGCTTTGTACATGCCTAAGCAGGCACCCAGGGCATGATATGCCAAATCAGACAGTTATTGATGGTTTCCCATTGATCCTACATGTGGATGACTTGTTTCTGACAGGAGATGAGAATCTCATAGTTGGGTGCAAGAGGGAGCTCGCTTCAGAGTTTGAGATGAACGATCTAGGTCTGATGCATTACTTCTTGGGATTGGAAGTGTGGCAGAGATCAGATGAGATTTTCCTTAGCCAAGGAAAATATATTGTTGAGATCTTGAAGAAATTTGGGATGATGGACCGCAAGTCCATGACCACACCCATGACAATAAATCTAAAGCTCTTGAGTGATAAATCTTCAGAATTGGGGGATCCCAGGATGTACAAACAGTTGATTGGATCCTTGATGTACCTGGTTAACACCAGGCCAGACATATGCTTTGCAGTGAATACCTTGAGTCAACACATGGTTGAACCTAGACAGGTACATTGGATGGCAACAAAGCATATTTTGAGGTAACTTCATGGTACGGTTGGATATGGATTGAGATATGTCTCGGGTGGAGATGTGAAGCTGCAAGGATATACAAATTATGACAGGACAGGGAGTGCAGTGGATCGCAAGAATACGTTCGGATGTTGCTTTAGTCTGGGATCAGGCATGATCTAATGGTTGAGCAGAAAGCAAACATCAGTGGCACTCAGTACTTCAGAAGCAGAGTATATCGTAGCAAGCGTGGCAAGCTATGAAGCAGTGTGGCTCTGGAAGTTGCTAACTGGGATATTTGATCTGGAATTAGAGCCAACTTTGATACATTCTGACAATCAAAGTTGCATGAAGCTTACCGAGAACCCTGTATTCCATGACAGGTCTAAGCATATAGAGATCAAATATCATTACATTTGGGACATGCTGCAGAGACAAGCTGTGGAGCTCCAGTACATATCCGCGGACGAGCAGATAGCAGACATTCTCACCAAGCCCTTGTCAAGAGTGAAGTATGAATACTTCAAGGACAAGCTTGGAGTGTTGTGGAATGTCCACCCTCGTTGAGAGGGAAGTGTGTTGTTTCTTCTCATGCCGGCTGACCCCTCTGGCCAAGGGTTCCCTCGATCAGTCACGTGAGGTGACTGAGTGTAATGTCCCCCACCTCTTGATAAAGAGGAGTAGTCTAGTTGTCCCCACTAGACTATAGTCTCATGAATCAGCGGGACCAAGAAACCCCAGAGTACTTACCTAAGCACAATTTTATAATTTTAAGTTGACTTTGGGTGAAAAGGTAAAATGAACAAAGGAAAAGACCACGTGTGGAAAAGCAAGGAGTTAACCCCAGGAGGTGGTCAACTAACTCAACAGATAATTAGATCACGGTATAAAAGAAAAAGGAGGGTGCATATCTCACTCATTCTGGATTATTATCACTTTTGCATCTTGGGCTCTTRAGCACAAAGACGTTTTGATGGTTTTGGGATAACAAACCCTAGAGATCAGCTCGGTGGTGAAAGATCCCACCTATCCTGATCCAAGCTTGGTCATGGAGGTGCAATATTCCTCCCCCACCATTCTACAGTAGGTACAGGTCACTCATTCAGCAAAGGAAGAGGTATTGCGCAGCCTTAGGGGGTTTCCAGCAGAAGGGCGCACCATCTGAAGAATAAATGCTCGATCTGGAAAGAGGAAGAGGTTTTGAGGCTTAAGGCCTACTGGGTTTTCATTGTATGGTCTAGGGTGCCCTTTCTAACCCATTGTGGAGGAGGTTTCTCTATTATTCATTTTATTTGGAGCTTGGCACAAGTTGGAGAGGAGGGCGCACTGCAGAAAGAGGATCCACCCATTTGGGGGGTCATATCTTCCTCAATCAGCTTGAAACTCTGCCAAGGGGTTTGTCTTGCCCCGATCTACTGTTCTAGCAATTTTGGTGGCATCTGGAGGTCTCTAGGAGGGAGGCTGAAATATTGGTTAGCTACAGCCAACCAGGAGGGCACAACTCAGCCAAGAGGATTGGATCTAGCTCTTGAAGGGAAAGAAACTAATCTTGTCCCTTTCTCCAGTTTATTGTGGTGCCTTTGGAGGCTATTCTCTTCAGTTTTGGAGCTTGTTGGAGCAGTCCTTATTCCATCTTGGTTATTCTTCTTGTATTATCCCAGATCTGCAAATATATTGTATTAAGAACACTCTACTATCTAAATAAAGGTCAGATCTGAAGTTGTTGGCTATATATTGATCTTCATTGCTTGTATCTTGTCATTTTCTTGTGTTATATGCTCAGATCTATATATCCATGCTATAATCTCTAAGGAAATAAACCCTCAATGCGCAATTTGATGAGACAAACCTGCATAACACACTGAAACAATAACAAACAGTTAAACAATCTTTGGTTTCGGGCAAAAAAATCAGCTTGGGAACATTACAGTGGTATCAGAATATTAAATCCTCCCAGCTTCCGGGGATTAGCGCATGCAGAAGTTCAGTGGTATCTATATGGGAAGGCATAGAAGACAAACAGATGAACCAAAGGCATAAATGGAAGGTTCAGGTGAGGACAGTGAGCTACGAGTTTTAGGAGGTATAGCAAGGGAGATGAAAAGTTCCATAGACAATACACAGTGTACACTTGAGCTCCATCTACAAGAGAACAAGGAGACAATGCGCAAGGGACAGGTTGAAATGAAGGAAACTTTGGAAAAAATAAATGCTAACCAAGAAAAAATTGTGCAACTCCTGTTGCAGATGATACATGGGGGGAATGGCCCAAACATTTATGCAAACAAGGAAGCCAGTGGTTCCCATGGGGGAACTAGACATTATCATGAGCAGTATCTTCACTACCATACAGAGGGATAGAACTTTGGAGGGGGGACTTCCAGGGGGCCAATAAACAGTAGGGTTACCCCTAGACCTTATATGCCTACATTCTTGGATGGCTAGCCACAGGATAACCACTTCAATGAAATAGAAGACAACTTTGAGGAATATGCCAAGGAATATGAATCATTGAGTGCAGGATTCAGGAGACAGGTTACATTGGACCAATATTGTGGTATCAAATTCAGGGGTAAACCCAAAAACTATCACAGGAACAACAATGAGCTGGAGCGCAGGGCAGGTAAGATGGAGATTCCATACTTTGATGGGTCTTCCAAGGTGACTGTGCAAGCTTGGGTGCAAAAGTTAGACACCTATTTACAGCTTAACCCCATGAAGGAGATGGATGCCATCAAGTTTGCCACCATGTACTTGAAAGGCAATGCTCATGACTGGTGGTATCATGGTTTGACTACCTTGGGTCATAACCAGATCACTGCTTACACAAAGTTCACTCAGAGACTTATGGAAAGATTTGATCAGGGAGATCCAGAGCTACATTTCAAGGAACTCACACAACTCAGACAAACTGGGTCACCGGAGATCTATATAGAGGAGTTTCAGAGGATAGCAGTGATGGTGCCAGATGTGTCTCAGGCGAGACTAATGATGCTCTTTACAAAGGGGTTGATGGAACCCCTAAAAGGTGGGTCAAGGATTTTAAGCCTTCCAACTTACAGGAGGCCTTATGTAGGACTGGGGACTTGATGGGATCTGCAACAAAAACTAAGTTTCCCACTAGACCACCCATAAACCAAGGGGGGAGAGATCAAAGGGAGGTTGACAGAGGAAATGACAGAATGGATGAGGCTACTAGGAGAGAATTGAGGAAGCAACTATGCTTCACATGCAAGGAACCTTGGGATCCAGTGCACAAATGCATGGGTAAGGGCAAGGCCCATTATATTGAGGTGATTTTTTATGAGGAGGAAGAAGATTTCAGCCATATCCAGAACATAGAAGCAAATCCACCTAGAGTGGACCCGACAGAGAATGAAGAAGGGGAAGAAGTAGGTTTCGGCCTTGCAGTAGACAAGAAGGTTACAATAGCATCCATCAGTGGGGTGCCTAAATTCAATACCTTCAGGATGAGAGGAGTGCTTCAGGGATAGAAGGTTTCAGTACTCATTGATGGGGGAGCTTCACACAACTTCATAGATTCAGCCTTACTGAAAAGAAGGCATATACCTATAGTGGAGTTTGAGGGATTTCGTGTGGAGGTAGCAGAGGGGCGCACCATGCCTTGTGACAAGTATATTCCAGGGATGAAACTTACTTTGGGCAAGCACGACTTGGCATGAGACTTTTATGTGATGGACCTACCAGATACTAACATCATCTTGGGAGTTCAGTGGCTTAGTACATTGGGACCTATCACCACCAACTACAAAACCATGGAGATGTCTTTCAATGAAGAGAGTGGGAAAAAGGTGATGCTTAGAAGGATGACAGGTAATACACCTAGAGTGGTGACAGCAAAGCACATGGAGGCCATTTTCAGGAGAGAAGACATTGTATATGCACCAAAATGCAAAATATCAGTTCAGGTGGACAAGAAGGGGCATCCTCATTACTCTCAAGACATTCAGAAAATCATTGACAGGCACAACAAGGTTTTTCAACCTATTCCACCAGGAGCACCACCATATAGAGGGTTTGAACATATTATAGAATTGGAAGAAGAAGCAAAACCTGTCATTACTACTCCATATAGACACCCAAAAAAGTATAAGGACGAAATTGAAAAGGCTATCAAAGAACTTTTGGACATGGACCACATTAGACCAAGTTCTAGTCCTTTTGCATCTTCAGTGGTGTTGGTGAAGAAGAAAGATGGGGCAATGCGCATGTGCATTGATTACAGGGCATTGAACAAAAAGACTATCAAGAACAGATACCCCATCCCTAGGATTGATGAACTATTGGATGAGCTTCATGGGGTTGTCTACTTCACCAAAATAGACTTGCGCTCTGGCTATCATCGGATCAAAATGAGGGAGCAAGATGTGCCCAAAACAACTTTTAGATGTCATTATCGTCACTACGAATTTCTGGTTATGCCCTTTAGGCTAACTAATGCACCAACCACCTTCCAATCTTGTATGAATCATGTCTTCAACAAGCAATTGAGAAAATTACTCGTGGTCTTCTTTGATGATTAGATGATATATATAAAAACTTGGGAAGATCATCTTCAGCATGTAGATCAGATATTGGCCATCATGGAGGGACAATCCTTATATGCTAAAGAGTCCAAATGTGAATTTGGAATGACAAAAGTTCTTTATTTGGGACACATCGTTGGAGTGAAAGGAGTATAGGTGCACCAAGAAAAGATACAAGCCATACTTGACTGGCCAACACCCAAGACTCTTACTGAGTTGAAGGGATTTCTTGGCATATGTTGTTGCTACAGGAGGCTTGTCAAAGGCTTCTCCCAACTTTGCACACCCTTGACAAATTTGACCAGAAAGGGCGCATTTAAGTGGAGTCAAGAGGCACAGATGACTTTTGACAGGATGAAGAAGATAATGAGCACTTGTTCGGTACTTTCTTTACCAGATTTCTCACAGCCCTTCATATTGTAGTGTGATACCTCAGGAGAGGGCATTGGAGCAATACTTATGCAGAATAGGCATCTCATTGCCTATGAGAGCCGAAAACTGAGGGACCCTGAACTTCTTTACACCATTTATTACAAAGAGATGCTAGCCATCATGCATGCATTGGTTAAATTCAAACAATACTTGGTTGGGGCCAAA
This sequence comes from Picea sitchensis, assembly GCA_010110895.2. Taxonomy (NCBI): domain Eukaryota; kingdom Viridiplantae; phylum Streptophyta; class Pinopsida; order Pinales; family Pinaceae; genus Picea; species Picea sitchensis. The sequence continues at coordinate 48,063 of SNQJ01S0042720.1, forward strand.
TTTGTTGTGAGGACAGATCACAATAGCCTCAAGTACTTTTTGGACCAAAAGGACCTAAATTAAAGACAGCAGAAATGGTTTAGCAAGATCCAAGCCTATGACTTTGACATTGAATTTGTCAAAGCGAAAAATAATGTGGTGGCTGATGCTTTATCCAGAAGACCTTCAGTTTATGCTATGACAGATATTTCAGTTGACTGGAAGGCGCACCTTTTGGTGGAATATTCTAAAAACAAGTTTGCTTGTGAATTGATGGATGGGAAGGTACAGGATGATAACTTCAGGATTGTGGATGACATCATATACAACAAGGGTCGAATCTTCCTGGTTCCTGAGTCAACCTTCAAAAGACGAGTATTACATGTTGATTTTTCATAAGCATTAGGTTAAGCATGAAGTTCATTCCATCTTATCATTTAACCATAACCATAAATGCTGCAGCAACCAAGATCACAAGAACAAGCACCATGCACAAGAACACAAAATGTATCCTGGAAAACCCTTCTCAACAAGGGAAGAAAACCCAGCCAAATCCTTTGCTTATAATCTTCAAGAGAAAGACCTTTGCCACCAAGAAAGACATAGCACACAAGAGGGTGCTCAAACCCTAGAACTCTAGCGCCCAAGAGAGGTGCGCACCTTCTGCCAAAGAAGTGTACTTGCTGAAATTTCCAAACTCGTGAGAAAGATATGATTCCACAATGAGGAATTTCCCTTTACTTATATTAGACTTGTCCTATCAACTGAAGTGTCTATTGGCTCAACAGGGCCAACCTCTCTAAGTCATATTATTATTATTATTATTATTATTACTATTATAATTAATATTAATATTAATATTAATTATCTTTTACATTTAATATTAAACATATTAAGGTGGGGCCGACCTGTACCCTTTACATAACAATTAGGGTTACAGGTAGGTCTGACTCTTGATCAGTATATACCAAAGGATCTGATACACCCACTAGTGCTCATCCACTAGGGGCACATCCATAGGAATGTCATAGCTCTGATTCACTGCATTACATAGAAGAACCAGGTCTTCACACGTTCACCTGTGCTCGTCCACAGGCACTTCCACTCTACAGATCTGCTTTCCCACTGCCACCGACAAGAGAATCATCTGGAGTCTTCTCGTCAACTCTGCTGCTCAGAGGAGGCTAATACATCATCTTCATTTATGTTCTCATGACGATGCACCAAGTACTTCGAGATTTCACACGTTCACCTTGTGCTCAGCCACAGGCACGTCCTAACTCAACAGATCGATTTTCCATTGGATAATCATCTGGAGTTCTTCTCAACACTCTTAATGGAGGAGGTCATCTCTACTTTCTCAGCTCTATCTCCGGCAGGAACCACGTACCCTTCTTAGGGGCTTTCTCTCAGGTTTGTAAGCTGAGAGAAAGACTTCACATAGCTGCAATGATCCACACCTCACGGGTTTGTAAGTTGGAGAATGTCTCACATAGTTGCAATCATTAACACTCCCTCTCAGCTAGGGAGGCATTCTTCATCATGCCAAGTCTCATACAGATGTACTCTAAATTTTGTTTTTGGCTGGAGTCATAAATACTCCCTCTCAACTCGGAAGGCGTTCTTCACCAAGTTTGTTTGGTGTAAATGTCTGCAGTCTGCTCAGGTGTAGGAAGGTACTGCAAGTATAGGATTTTTTTTTTCTCTACATCATGTCTCTGACAGAAGGATATCTCATCGTGTTTCAATCTATTAGGAAACACTGGGTTCTTTAAGGAGCTTTATACACGGCTCTTGATTATTATCATAGGATCCATCTCGTGGTCAAGTAAATCTGTTAGAAGTTTGTGAAGCCACATTACTTTGCTCATTCACTGCTATATGCTCTGTCTCTGTGGTACTCAAGGCCACAGAGTTTTGTTTCTTGCTGCACTTAGGAAACCAATCGGATGTGCTTTTTCGGTCCACTGTACTTTTTGCTCAATCTGAATCGTCATGTCCTGTAAACCCAAGATTATACTGGAGGCATATCTCAGGCCATATCCAATTGTGCCTCGTATATACAAGTCTTGATGTCATCTAGTGAGTCTGTCTCAGTTGACTCGTGAAATGACTAGGCACATTCACTGTATGGCATGAGTCAAGTCTGGTGTTAACCGGATACATTAGTGATCCAAACAACTGTGGATCAATCTTATCTTATTATAGACAACTCCCTCTTGTTTGTGAGAACCCTCTGGCTATAGATTTCGTTTTGTATTTCTTGACACTCTCATCAGCTGCATGCTTGATCATTTTGGTCCACTTAGAAGTTATCACAGACTTCCCTTTTTGATCCCTGAAAAAATATCTTATGCATCATTCTTCAAGATATACTGGTATTCTTGCCATATCGGTTCTCTCGTTGCTTCTCTAAGACAAGGATTCTCAGCATCAATGAAGTGGCTCGTGACTGAAGGATAGCTCGAAAATCTTTTTTCTTTTTCTTTTTTCTTTTTTTTGCTTTCTCGGAATGTGCCTTGAGAGGCTTGTATGATTCTTTGCCTCTTGCGGAGTGGGTCTAGGTAGGCCTTTTAGGCCTTACTGCAATATCTCTGAATATATCGGCTGGAACAACTGGATCAACTGGGATAAAGTTTGTCTCCCTCTGAAATGTTGAAGGGAGAGAAGGTAATAGTCTTATTGTTAATCTCTATCTATGATTTTCTGGATCTTTAAAAGACTTTCTCCTTTACAGGGACAACGTTTTTGCTTGTTCTTGTATAATGAACAATTTAAATATGGTTTGGACTCCCGTACTAGGGATAATGGTCCAAGTCTTTGAGAGCTCTTGTACTAGGAATAATATCCTTCATTTATTTGAGAAAAATGCAATCAACTATAAAATTATAGATCAAAAGATTTACCTAGTTTGTATCCATGTCCTTTTAGAGGAAGTACTTCTCCTCTCTCCTCTCTTCACTCACTTGAGGTGGATCTGGATCAATGTCAACAGTGGAAGCATATTGTCTTCCCTTCTTCCTGGTTGGACAATTTCTCGCAATGTGTCCATATTTGTCACATCTGAAGCATTGAATTTCTGAAGCATCTCTTCTTTGATAACCTGGATTGGATGGAGGCTTTTCACCTTTAAATGTTTGCCTGAAATTTCTTTTGAATCTTCCTCCCTTCTTTGTATGAAGTGCAAGGACATGATTATCTTCTGAAGAATCTTCTACTCCTTTGTTTCTAAGTCTAAGTTCTTCTTGAATGCAATCTGTCCATAGTCGATCAAAGGTTGGTAGAGCTTCTCTTCCACTGATACTTTGAATGAAAGGCTCCCATGATTTTGGAAGATTCTGGAGAGTGGTTAAGACAATTTCTCTATCAGACATGATTTCCCCAATGGTCTCTAGTTGTTCTTTAATCTCTGATATCTTCATAAA
>SNQJ01S0042720.1:59321-69604 GCA_010110895.2 Picea sitchensis
TTATAAAAATTATATAAAATCCTTAGAAATTTGAATATTTTTACAAAAATATCGCCAAACATTTATAGTTGGCATATGAAGGATAAGTAAGATTCGCTAAGGTTTCTACATTTTAAAATAAATTTCCATCCTTAAAATCATCCTTGCCCTAGACCTGTCTCTCTCTAGTGCAATTGTGACGAGGCTATTTCAGAATTTGGTTGAGATTTGGTTCCATCGATTCCTCTACTGAACTCCTTTTGTAACACCTTCATCCAATCCCTCTCAAGCCAAACAAAGCCAATCCTCTTCAAAGATGTGACTTCAAGGAGCACAAAATGTAGTTCAATCTTCCTATGATGCAACAGCATCCCAACCATGCCTTTCAACGAGTAGGACCAAGGGTTAGGGTAGTTCAACCCCTAGGCTATGATATCATATTGGAATTTCATGACAAGTTCCATGATCAATCAAATAACTCTACATAAGCAAAAGAGAGAAAGAGACAACGGTGGGTATTAAAAAAAAACCAAATAGTGCACTATATCATCAAAACATAATACATCAAGCTCACTTAAGCATACAATTCTCTTCACCAATGGATAAATCTCAAAAACTCAAGACGTAGAAAATATTCAACTTTCTTCAGGAGGAGAGATGTCCAATTTGATTGATACTAATGACCAAATGAGGTCTCCTTGTATAGATTTGGTCGCCCTTGAATGTGCCACAAGTCTTCCCATGTATGGTAAAGGCCCACTCAAGTGGTCCCAAATGTAAATGCCCTACTTTTAGGGGGAGGCTCTTCACCACAAGAAGCACATGGATGGAATGCCATCAAAGGAAGCTGCAAGTTGGGTTTACACATACTCTAGCATAGATAGATAGCTTTTATTAAACACTGCACAAAACTAGGTGGCCATATGGGAAAATCAAAAGTTTACATTATGAGGGACATTTTCTATGAAATGTTAAAGTATTGTTATAGCACCCAATCTCTACACAAATATCTCCATATTTTATGCTTAATGCATAATTCAATATTATGAAATGCCACCTAAATTTGTAAGAATAGATTTTCCTAAATCATTTCCCTGTCCAAGGATGAAAACCTCTCGACCTAACATATTATAATCCTAATGCTTTTACATTCAACTCATCTAGCCAATGAAATTGGTTCAATGGGTCATACTAATCTATCTTTTTTGAAAATTTGATTCAAGCATATACCTTGAAGCCTTCATAGAAATTTAGTCAACCAACCTTGAAACTAAAATAAAGCATAAATTGCCTATCAATAAACTCCTACATGCCAACCACCACTCCATCAAAATGGCATAAGCAAATTTTGAAATTTACAATGCCGATAGTGAAAAATAAATATAAATTAAACAAGCATATTAATCAATGAGCTTAATATATTCAAATTCCACCTGAGAGGCATTAAGATTCTCTCCTGCACTTGCCATGGCAACTGTGCCAACCTTGGAATGCTTAAGATCCGGATGAATCTCATCAGTAAAAAAACGTGCTTGCTCTCCATAAAGATATCTACAAAACAAGTGGCATCCAAAGGTTAAAAAGAAAGTGAAACTCAAAATGAATCGCATATTTTTAAAATAAACTAAATGTAACATTACACTACTAGAATTAAAAATCATAAAATAAACATAATTTTTGACATAAAGGGACACTAATGTTTTTCATGCCAAATTTCTCTAAACAGACATTACTAGAATAGCTCATTTTAACAATAACAACGATTCAATAAAATAGAACAATCCCAACTTGCATATAAAAAAGCTTAGTGAGAACAAAGAAATTACAAGTGTCAAGCTAATTTGCAATTTGGACTGTGCAATGCAATACCTACCTATTCTATTGATTCTCCAACATAGGGTCTACATAAAATTAATTGGACATTTCTGTATGATACCAGAATAGATTATATTAGGCTAATGATTTAACTAATTAAATTATGAATAGTCGGCTCCATTTCGGAAGAGTTACAACTTAGTTGTTCAATTGTACAAATAATGATTCCAGCATTATGTAAAGATGGACTTGGAATATTAATAAAATATATATTTAATATATATTGGTCCCCTCCAATTGGTATCAGAGACAGTTGGAATTCCACTGGTCATAATTAGCAATCTACTCGTGATGTCCTTGCTCTCCACGGATTTCTCCAGTGTGTGTTATGCCTGCCAAATTCCCAAATTCTCCACATATGTTCTGTCCACAGATTGAGCCATTGGAGCCATGGATCAAGCCTATACAGACCTACGATTCCAAGGGGCAACAGCCCTGTCTAACAAATCACCTCGATGCGGCAACCTCCCTCTAAACCCCATACTTGAAACTATGTAGAATTGTTCAAGAAGTCTCGAAAACATGAGAAGATTAAAAACACCAAGGAAGGTCGCGAGCTCTACGGGAAACACCCGTGCTACCTCAGAGCGGAATGATGATATGAAAGAGTTGATGGAGGCATTGTCCAAAAAAATTGATGAGATGGACACAATAATCTCCAAAAGAATCAACAAGGTGGATACAAAAATTGATAATATGGAACTCGAAATAAAGGAGTGGGGCAGGGACCACAACAAGTTCGAGAGCAAAGTTGAAGCAATGAAAATCAGGAATGGGGGAGTAAGCAGCCCGAATGCCCACTTTTCTATTCCACCTCAACAACATTCATCCAATATGGGTGCCCTTAATCGATATATGCACAAGCTAGAAATTGGTGTGTCAAGATTTGATGGAGAGGATGATAGAGAGGGTACAAGATGGATAAATAGACTCGAACGCTGTTTTGAGATGCATCAAATGCACGACGAKGACAAGAGAATTAATTTTGCATCTTTTATTGGAGTAGTTAATTCATACTTGTCTTGTGTGCTAGTATTTAGTCACATTATTTGTTACTGTAGAGATTATTGTCAAGTAGAGAGTGTATCTACGTGAATAKCCTTCTTGAATGGTTTTAGGAGGTTGTTGGATGAGAGCTAGAATGGCTCCTAGATTAGTGTGTAGTTGAGATATTCTCTCAACTAGTTACGATTGTGATAAGGCAGTGTGTCCATCTTTAGTCAAAGACTTCGTGTATTTATATGTGTACAATTACATTGTTATAAAGAACTACCAACACAGTTTTGGTGTGGCATCTCCCTTCTCTTATTTCCTGATATGGTATCAGAGCCAATGGGGCTCCAAAGGTGAGAGAATTGTGGGAGGAGTTTTTCTCCCAGAACTCCTCCACAGCTAAAGAATGAGAAACACTCTAGATCACTTATCATCATGCTGGTAGAGGATAGAGTAAGAGAAAGTACACTAGGTATGTGTTGTTGCTAGTTTCTGTAGATGTAATGACGCTATTACATGTTGAGACAATCTGCTAAATAGATTGCATGGTGCTTGTTTGCATATTGATGTGCAGGTCAAGGAAGGACTCAGGAGCATAGATCTGACTGCAGATCTATTGGTGGAGATTTCTAGCAACAAAAGGATCCAAGTAGAAAGGGTGGACTTGAAGAATATGCAACGGTAGTTGTTAAGGCAGAAAGGGGTAAACTATCCCATCATATACAGTGCAAGCGGATAGCGTTGGTTTCTGATCATTTTCTTCTGGTGTTCGATATTGTATATCTTCATGTGAAAAAAAGGACTCTATTTCTGTTGTTGTGACTGGCATGAATCTGAAGCCTCTGGTGGACAATTTGCTTGAGGAATTGGTGGGTGAATATAAGTCAGTGATGGCTTACATAGCCATGGGGGATTGGAAACGTAGCCAAATTTGTGCAAAGCTAATGAAAGCAAGGTGCCTTGTAATGTCCCTTTACAAATAGGAGGTCCAGAGAGAAGGCTTAATGGTCTAAACAGCCCCGTTAGACTATAGCCAGAGCCAGTCAAGGGTAAACATGGTTACTCGAGGTCATTCCAGTAAAAGGTGTTATAATCGGAAAGTGACATTGAGCTAAAAGTGGCTAAAAGCGCTTTTAAGCCAACTTGAGCTAAAAATAGAACAGATGAGCTAAAATTAGAAGTCAATAGCGAATTAGGGTTTCAGGCAGCTATAAGAGAAGGTACAGCGACCTAATTCATCATTATGCAGATTTTGACTTGTCATTGAGGAGAAAGGCGCATCTCGGGAGAGGTAGCTCAGTGGATTCTAGGAGGAATACACCAGTGGCTGATTTCGGTGTTGAGAGACACACCCTAGTCAACGGGGAGATCACAGAGGTCTTCAATCAGTCTTCANTTGACTTGTCATTGAGGAGAAAGGCGCATCTCGGGAGAGGTAGCTCAGTGGATTCTAGGAGGAATACACCAGTGGCTGATTTCGGTGTTGAGAGACACACCCTAGTCAACGGGGAGATCACAGAGGTCTTCAATCAGTCTTCAGCAGCAGTTCTACAGGATTCAGCAGCAAGGGCACACTTGTTCAGGGAGAGGGCGCAACTTCTGAGGAGGTTTAGTGGATCGACTTGTCCCATTCAGGGAGAGTTCAAAGATCCCCCTCTAACCCAGTTGAGAGGCAGGCCATACGCATCTTCTTCCTAGTTTCTCGTTAGATTCCGATGGAGGAATCATCAAGGGCGCATTTTTCGGACATTGGGAGTGCGGCACTCGGGGAGGACACATTCGAGGTTCCCAAGCAATCATCAGATCAGATCCAGGGAAACCCTTCCGACCCATTTCACAGTAGGCCAGGGCGATCAAATTGAGACACTTACCAACCGATTCCGACGGTGGAATCACTAGGGCGCCCTTTTCCAGTATCAGAGGGGCACATTCCCCCAGGGGGATCCATCTGGGGTCCAGACACACTAGTAGAGGTCCGGACAGTCGCCAGGACTGAGAGGTAGAGCAGGGCACACTATTTGGGACAGTTTCCAGTCAATTCCGAGAGGTTTAGCCACCAGAGTGAACTTTCCAGACTTGCAGCAGTTGTCGTATAAGTTGTCAACTTGTCGTAGCCTACAACAGATCTTCATCTCATCCATTGCATTCCACCGCATCCTTCTAGTATCGAGTATTATTTTTTTAGTTGCTATTGTATTCCGGCTAAGATCCTTTTGTAATTTGATCTAGCCGAGTGATTTATTTTACTCAGTCGCATTCGACATTGTACTCACAGAGATATCGTAATATAAGATTTGTAGTCTTTTGTCTCATTTACTATCTGTACAATCATGTATATGTTGTAACAATGAATTACCTACAGTAGACATATCAGATTAGTAATATTTCCCAGACAGGCCAAGTCATGAACATTACACTGTTATCAAAGCTTTAGTCCTGCCAGCCTGTGACTTAAGACAATGAGTGAAGCAGAGGACCCAGAGGGTCGTGAGCACGTAGGTGAAGAATATGTCACTTACAATATACGCAAGGAAAGAAGACCTAGACCTGATTTTCCCCCTTTCCCTCCCAGCTCAGAGGAAGAGAAAGAGGCACACAAATAGGCGGAGAGAAGGGTAGAGCGTGAGGCTGAGCATGAGGCAAAGAGGATGTTAGGAGACAGATATGAGAGACCAGAGGGCAATGGTAAGGCCCCTATGGAACCAGAGGCAGCCTTCATGCAGGTACTCAGCAATCTGGTAGTTAGTCAGAAGGCCATGACTCGGTCTTTGGCGCAGATGGCTAATAGAATGGCTATACTGGGCACCCCAGGCACACAAGCCCCACATGCAGCACAAGGGAACTCAGGGGAAAGTAGTAGACCCCGGACACCTACTCACATATATACCTCTTCGAGTAGGATACCCAGGCCATTGTTCCCCAATTTCCAGAGGGCACCCCTAATAGCAGCACAGCAGTCGATAGCATAGAGGTCGCCCACTCAAGAGGAGGGCATTGCAGAGTATAGGAGGGAGTATCCAACATTGGGTCGTGACTTCCATCAGGACATGACCCTGGTCAAGTATTGTGGACTTAGACTCAGGAACCGCCCCAGAGAGCCTCAAAGAGGAGGATAGCAACAACAGTAGGGACATAACATTGATTTCATCCGAAAAGTAGGTAAACTCGCAATACCTTTTTTTGACGGATCGTCCAAATGCATAGCCAGAGCTTGGGTAAAAAAGATAGACACGCACTACAAGCTCAACTAGATGACCGAGACAGAAGCCATCAGCTTTGTTACCCTACACTTGGAGGGTTAGGCACACGAGTGGTGGCATCATGGACTGGCAACGTTGGGACACAGTCACATCACCTCCTACAGGGAGTTCACAAAGAGACGCATGGACAAGTTTGACAGGAGGGATCCAGAGATCCATTTCAGGGATCTAGCCCAGTGGAGACAAACTAGCACAGCAAAGGCATTCATTACAAAGTTTTAGCGGGTGGTAGTGGCAGTGACAGATATATCTAAGCCCGAGTTGATCATGTTATTCACAGAGGGGCTCACAGAACCCTTGAGAGGATGGGTGAAGGCATACAGGCCTCACACTTTGCAGGATGCCATCTTACGCACTCAAGATTTGGCAGACTCGGCGCTGAAGACTAAACCCTTTTCCAAACCCTTCATACCACAAAGGGACCGAGACAGGAAGCCATTCCAGAGAGAATCGAAGGGCAAGGAGAAGCTGGATGATGAGACGAGGCGAGAGCTTATGAGGAAGAAGCTTTGCTTCACCTGCAAAGACTGAAGATTTTCCAGGTCCTAACAAGCTGCCAACTAGGTATGTCTTTGACCTCAAGTTGGCTCTAAGTTTCAACTGTCTAACAACGGTTTGTTGTTGTTTTATGACAGCAAACTTTACAGTAACTTCTTCGTTGTTCCGTTACGGTTACATAGGCCAAATGGGTGCTCTAACATGTAGTTTTGTCACAAGATGTCAGCACATGCATACCAAAAGCTATATAACACACCTAGAGATCTTTTAGAGCTGAAATAATGTTGTTCTAAACACTAACATACATGAAAATGAACACAGGTATTTTTGGTCAACATGACTCTGGATAAAACCCCCCTGGGAAAACCAGTTTGGAATGGAAGTATATATAAGTGGTGTCTAAAGCATAAGATACAACAACAAATACAATATGATGGAAACTGTATACAAAGCAAGCTCCTCTTGAGCTATGCCAAAGGATCCAAGGAGATATGCGCCCAAGCTTAGTGCGCCCTCTCCTCTTGTTGCCAAATCTGATGGGGCATGTCGACAGGAGCACCCAGGATAGTTTCAGCCAAAAGGATGGAGAGGATATTCAGACATGGGGAGGTAGCATATGCCGCAGAGTGCTTGATCACTACGTGGAAGGTTTCAGAGGGTCGACAGCAGTATCATACAGAGATCAGGAACTTGTTGGGACGACATCAGCAGGTTTTTGGGTTGATTCCACCAAGGAGACCACCTGACATGGGGTTTGAGCACACCATTGAGTTGTAGGAGGGGGGCAAACCTATGATAACACCACCCTATCGTCATTCTAGGAGGTTTAAGGATGAGATAGAGAAAGCAATTAAGGAATTGCTAGCAATGGGACACATCAGACCTAACAACAGTCCATTCGCTTCTTTAGTTGTCTTAGTTCTGAAGAAGGATTGTACCATGAGGATGTGCATTGATTACCGGGCCTTGAACAAGAAAACCATCAAGAACCGGTATCCTATCCCTCGTATTGACGAGTTGATGGATGAACTACATGGCAGTTTTCTTCTCGAAGATTGATCTACGCTCTGGGTATCATCACATCAGCATCAGAGAGCAGGACATAGAGAAGACGGCATTTCGATGTCACTTTGGTCATTTCGAGTTTCTGGTTATACCATTTGGGCTAACCAATGCACCAGCTACATTTCAGTCTTGCATGAACCACATATTCAGGGATCGGTTGAGGAAATTAGTATTGGTTTTCTTCGATGACATCTTGGTCTACAGCAAGACATGGCAGGAGCATATGAGGCACTTGGATGAGGTATTGAGCATCATGAAGGCGCAATCACTATACGCCAAAGAGTCCAAGTGTGAGTTCAGTATGACAGAGCTACTTTACTTGGGCCACATCATCAGTGCACGGAGGGTACAGGTACACCAGGAGAAGATCAGGGCCATTCTGGATTGGCCAAAGCCCAGGAATGTGACAGAGTTGAGGAGCTTCTTCAGGTTATGCAACTATTACAGGCGGTTTGTCAGGGGGTTTTCTCAGCTTGGAGCAACACTGACGGATCTCACAAAGCATGGAGCTTTCATCTGGACCGATGAGTCACAGAAAGCCTTTGATCACATGAAGGAAGTCATGGGCACATGTCCAGTGTTTCAAACAACTATAAGGGAAGATACAGTGACCTAATTCATCATTATGCAGATTTTGACTTGTCATTGAGGAGAAAGGCGCATCTCAGGAAAGGTAGCTCAGTAGATTCCAGAAGGAATACACCAGTGGTTGATTTTGGTGTTGAGAGACACACCCTAGTAACCGAGGAGATCACACAGGTCTTCCATCAGTCCTCAGCAGCAGTTCTACAGGATTCAGCAGCAGGGGCGCACTTGTTCAGGGAGAGGGCACAACTTCTGAGGAGGTTTAGTGGTTCGACTTGTCCTATTCAGGGAGAGTTCAGAGATCCCCCTCTGACCCAATTGAAAGGAAGGCCATACGCATCTTTTGCATGGTTTCTCGTCAGATTCCGACGGAGGAATCATCAAGGGCGCATTTTTCGGACATTGGGAGTGCAACACTTGGAGAGGACACATTCGGGGTTCCCGAGCGATCATCAAATCAGATCCAGGGAAACCCTTCCGACCCATTTCACAGTAGGCCAGAGCGATCAGTTTGAGACACTTACCAGCCGATTCCGACAGTGGAATCACTAGGGCACAGTTTTACAGTAGCAGAGGGGCGCATTTTCCCAGGCGGATCCATCCGGGATCCAGACACACCAGTAGAGGCCCAGACAGTCACCAGGACTGAGAGGTAGAGCAGGGCGCACTATTTGGGACAGTTTCCAGGCAATTCCAAGAGGTTTAGCCACCAAGGCGAACTTTCCAGACTTGTAGCAGTTATCGTATGAACTGTCGTAGCCTACAGCAGATCTTCATCTCATCCATTGCATTCCACCGCATCCTTCTAGTATCGGGTATTATTGTTTTAGTTGCTATTGGATTCCGGCTAAGATCCTTTTGCCATTTGATCTAGCCAAGTGATTTGTTTTACTCGGCCGCATTCGGCATTATACTCACAGTGATATCATAATATAAGATTTGTAGTCTTTTGTCTCATTTACTATCTATACGATCATTTATATGTTGTAACAATGAATTACCTACAGTAGAAATATCAAATTAGCAGTATTTCCCAGACTAGCCAAGTCAAGAACATTGCATGCCTTGATTTATTCAAGGAAGGGCACCTGAGCCTTAAACAATTGACCACTATAGACTGGATGTGTGACCTTTTATCTTCTCCTACCACTAGATGGCCCACCATCTGCCATATAAATCTATCAATATTCAAGTTGATATAGGAATTCTAGGAAATCGGGCAGTTGTTTCTAGTGATGCCTATCCATAGACTTAACAAGCGTCCTACTGTGCATGTTATTATGTCGACCTCATGTGCTACAGTGATGGCAAGGTGGACACGTTCACAGCCAGCAACGATGATGGAACTAGTGGCTTGGCACTGCACTCTTTCAAGGAAAGAAGCAAGCCATACTATTTAGGAATGTTCTTGGACTAGGAAAACAGTTGCCAAAAGTAATTTCATATAAAGAATCATTTAGTCTACATGCCACTAAAGCTTATAATGAGAGTGGGTTCGTTGATTTTACAAGGAATACCAAGTTGGACGTATTATAAGATGTTAGACCTGATGTGTATATTGAAGATCAACTTGTTAGAACATTGTTGCTACATCCAAGGAAGGAACCAAGAGCAAACATGCAAGGCTCAAACCCCCAGGTGAAGAAGCACAATAGTCAAAGAGGACAAGAATGGAAAGATCCCATGCACAAGGGAATCCACAGGGGCAAAGACACATAAAGGTATTTTTGAAGATTTTCCAGGTCCTAACAAGCTGCCAACTAGGTTTGTCTTTTACCTCAAGTTCGCTCTAAGTTTCAACTATCAAACAAGGGTTTGTTGTTGTTTTATAACATCAAACTGTTCAATAACTTCTTTGTTGTTCTGTTACAATTACATAGGCCATATAGGTGTTCTAGCATGTAGTTTTTGTCACAAGATGTTAGCACATGCATACCATAAACTATGTAAAGCACCTAGAGATCTTTTAGAGCTGAAATAGTGTTGTTCTAAACACTAGCATACATGAAAATGAACACAGGTATTTTT
>SNQJ01S0042720.1:79592-94698 GCA_010110895.2 Picea sitchensis
GAGAATCATCTGGAGTATCACATCATCTCAACTCTCTGCACAAAGGAGGCCAATACATCGTTTCATCTTTGTCTCAGAACGATACACCCAACTCATGGGCTTCCCCACACAGGGGCACACAATATTCCATCTTTGTCTCAAAGAGGAACCACACACCCAGCTCATGGGCTTCACAACCTGACACAAGGGCACAACATTCCATCTTTGTCTCAGATAGGAACCACACACCCATCTCATGGGCACACCCAACTCATGGGCTCTCTCTCAGGTCGACTCATGCAATCTGTGTCCTGGAGGATGTCTCACGCAGTTGTAATCATCAACACACAACACTAAAGCAAAAACAACTCACGTGTGCCCATAGCAATACCAAAAACATGAGGACTGACTTACCAATAGCTCCTTACTCAATTCAAGTAACCCCTAATATCCATACTCTAAAGCAAGAAGGACACCCAATGCAAGTCTACTATATTATCGACGATTACTCAAAACCCATTTTTAAGAGCAATTCAAATATCTTAAGAGTTCCACGTCATCTAAGCTCCATATCACACTATTTACAAGTAGGGAGGATACCTAGTACAAACTTAGGATAAACTAGTTTTCCCCCAACAATTCAACTTAAGCAAGGAGCTCAAAAATCAGGGTCATTTTCCACTAGGCAAGGAGTTCAAAAATCACTTGAAATCAAGGTTATTTTCCACTGAGCAAGGAGTTCAAAAATCAAGGTCGTTTTCCACTAAGAAAGGAGGAGTTCAAAATCATCTTAAACGTAAAATATTGGTGTATTTTTATTTGTGAGCAAACATGTGCTCATTTACACAAAACCCCAAAAAATAGGGTACATTTAGAATCCCATGATGTAATTGATTAAATGTGCTATTTGTATACATTAGAAATAGGCCACATCACACTCTTAAGCAAAATTATTGTTCTACTTAAAGGAGCTCCTATCTCATGTACAATCATCCAGAGTTCATAATACAATCCCTCTGTATTTTTGAGCAATTTGTTCCAGCAACTATGAAACGTTTGTCAAGTATTTTCCCACCTTATTCCATCTCTAGCCCATATTATATACAGCAGCATAATGTAGAGGAGCAGTCAATCTGCAAAAAATTGATAGCATATGGAATGCTAATGGAATTTAGAGAATAAGGAAAGGAAGAATAGAACTAAAATGGAGAGTTAAGGATAGTGTAAGGACAAGCATACTAACATTACAGAAAATTCAGGTGGGGAAAGAGAGGGAAGATTACAGGATATCCATGAAATTCTTAGTCTGAATTTTGAAAACCTATAGACAATGAAGTTAACGGGATCAAGGAATATTAAGGATGAAGTAAAGACCAGCATACCAACCTCATCAAAACATCATATAAGAAGGCCAAGGCAAGATTATGGGAGATCTACAAGCTTTTTGAGACTAAAAATCTCTTCATGGTAAAGGTAAGTGAGGGTTTTAAGAACGGGAAAAAATAAGATTGTATAGGAAATTCAAAGGAAATTAAAGAAATAAACTAGGAAGGTGAAAATCATTAAATATAAGTGAAAGTGAAAGACTATGAGTAGTGGAGAAGGWTAAGGAACGAAGCAAAATTAGAGGAAAGGAAATAAAATTCGGAGYTTTAGATTGTGCATGGGATAGGGATGGGAAAACCTTGGAAAGAGATTGTGCATGGGATAGGGGTAGGAAAACCTTCGAAAGAGCATCTAGTTATCGTGAAAAAGAATAAATGGATAGCGAGATCAAAAAGCCCCTCCCTAGAAGAAAAAGAAAGAGACTAGATCTAATATGCCTTATGTGTAACTAGTTGTCCACCAAGACTAAAGCATCTCTCAAGCACAGAAGACAGAACAACAGAAAGACAAATGTCAAAATGGTATCTTGCATATAAGGCTAAGTGCAAATCTCACGTGAATTTTATGAAAGACGTGTCCCTCGACTACAATATCTTAGAGAAATAATGGGTTGTTATATTGGACTGGGTTATCAATGAGTATGTACCAAAAGCTCCCTTTATAAACAATCCTAATGATCATTAGGGGAACAAAGAACATTACAACAGCTTTTTGGAATTTTACTATTTGAAATCGTTAATTTTTTAAAAGCCAGGGGCATGCTCCTGTGGCTCATTGTAACTACCAATAAAAAATAATAAAAAACTTACTTTGCTCTTTTAAAAAGTACAAAAAGATCGTACAAGATTGTTCAATTTGAGACAGTCCTATATCCTATATACACAATCCTAATGATCATTAGGGGAACAAAGATCATTACAGTGACTTTTTTCGAATTTTGCTATTTGAGATCTATAGTTTTGTATAAGCTATGGCCATGCTCCCAAGGCTCTCTATAACTTCAATAATCAATAATAATAATAAATTATTTGACCTTTCAAAAAGTACATAAAGATTGTACAAGCTTGTTCAATTTTAGCAATTTTTAACGACATAGATTTAACATCAATAAACCTCAACCTATTGTATATCAAGATTGCCTTTAAATACCATATGACAAAACAAAGGTGGAGACACATGCATATTATAACTCCATGTGGAGAGGACTTATCTTACTTATATAGAGAGTCTCCACCTATGCCCTTTCCACTTGGATCACCAGTCTGGGCAATAAAATCCTTTTGTACAGAATGGAAAAGACAATTATTGTAGTATTTGATCCTGCATCACATAAATGATGAAACAAATATTTAATGAGTTTAAAAGTTTGACGTTCACAAGATACACAAAATACATATTATTAAATTAAAATTTCTATACAGCATAAAGTTTAAACCTATATATTTGTATGCTTTATGTAATGATAATGTTAAATACCACAAAGTCCAATTCAATCATCCTCGTTCAAATTGTGGAATGTTAAACAATTAGAGGAATGTTTATTGTTAAATTTCAAAGCAACAGCAGATGAAAGAATAGCATACCATATGGGTTTTCCTAACTGAACTGTCTAATTTCTTTACAATATTGTACACATTTATAGTAAATAATCGTGCAAACTTCGAGAATAAAGACAAAAAAAGTTCTTCAGCTCTTTATGAAACTGGCCTAAAATAAATTGGTTTATCAAAGTAATTCTAAAACGAGGTGCCTCAAAAATAACCTAGTAATAGAAAAACTCTTAAACTTGAAGAAAATATATTTGTGGTGGTCGTCATTTATAAAACCTTATCCTAGATTCCTAACTAGCTGCAAATTCATGCCAACTATGTTTATGTCATGTCTTATTTCATCAAGATTGCCTGCACTGTATCTACTCAACTAATTTCCTTAATTTTATTTTCAATATGAAGATATTTCAAATGCTAATGTAGCACAATGTACATAGCAACCAGTATACAAAATGGGCCTTATTTCTAACAATATTCAATACAAGTTGAAGCTCATAAGACGAGCATAATAAATATTATTAAATGCAAAATTCTAGACAACTTAAACATATATTTGTGTATCTCATGGAATGATAATGTTAAATACCACATTAGAAGCCAAATTCACTCATCCTCATTCAGATTGTGGAATATTGAATAATTAGGGAAGCACTCCTCTGTATACCTTATATGATATTAAAATCCTAAACAAGGTTACCTGCCCACTTTGCTTATTCTTATTCAAATTGAGGAATACTAATTGGAGGAAACAATGCTAGTACCCAAGGTAGATATCAAAAACATCTAAGGCTTAAGCAAGAATGCATGAAATTCCCATAATCATAAGTATACTAAAAAATGCAGAAGAACGATGAAAATCTCAACTCTGATATTAGAGGATGTGTGGATCCCTTGCTATATTGTTTGAGAGTAAGATTTGTTGTAGCTCTAATTTATGTTGTAAAGGGTACAAGTCGACCCCACCATGTAAAGATAATTAATATTGTGAATTATTAATTATATTATTAAGTTGTACAGGTCGGCCCTATTGTGCCAAGTGTCATGTCTTTTGGTTGAGTTAAGTATTGTATAAATAAGAGATAGATCCCCATTGTGGATCATCTCTTACACACTAACTCAATGCATGGTCTGAAGTTGGAGGTCTGAAATTATGAGGACTGCAATTCACAGTTCTCTAGGAGCTAGGTTTCTTAGTCATAGCAACACCATATTGTGTGCTAGGTTTGGTGGTGGATGGTGGATCTTTTCTTGGCAGTATAGCAAAGGATTGTTGGGTTTTTCCCTTGGTCGAGAAGGGTTTTCCCAGGATAAACTCTTGTGTTCTTGTGCATGGTTATTCTTCTTGTGATCTTGGTTTACTGCAACTATTGTATTGTGTTGTTGCAATCATTGTTTATGGTTCAATTCATGCTAAGATGAAATAAACTACATGCATCAGCTTAACCATCAAAACGTAACAGAATGATATAAGGCCCCATCCATAAACTGTCAAACTTTGCATGCTTGCCTGCCTTCTCTTTTCTCTTATCCCACAAAAGTACCATATCATCTTTCTGAAAAGTCTTTGGCTGAGATGACTTGTCGAAAGCCCTCTTTACTTTACCCTGATTTCTGACACTCTAATCGAAGACTTTTCTTCTGGTTTCATCCAACTCAATCATCTGATCAATCCTACTCTAAACTGCATCCTTATCTGAACTGAAATCCTGAAGAAGTTGATACACTGGAAGCCTGAGGTGAATTGGCAAGGTGACATCTAATCCATACACTAATTCAAACGGGCTCTTTCCTATTGCGCTCTTCTTTGTAATCCTGTCAGCTCACAACACATATTTAATCTTACAATCCCACGCTTTCTTGTTATCCCCACCGTCTTTTTGATGATGGTCGTCAAATTCTTGTTGTTGGACTCAACTAGTCCATTTCCCTTGGGATAGTAGTTGGATGAGTGGGATAGAACAATACCATATCTGAAACAGAAGGAGGAAAATTTTGTTGAACTAAAGTCTTTGACATTGTCTATTGTTATCTTTGTGGGCACACCGAATCTTGTGATTATCTTATCCTCTAAGAAATTCATAACTATCTTATCGGTTGCCCATTTGGTGGGTATAGCTTCAACCCACTATGTGAAATAATCTATCACGGTCAGAATCCAAGCATATCCATTACTTAATTTTCCTTAAATTGGCCGAAAAAATCGAGGCCCCATTGTTGGAAGGGCGCTTCAACTACCATAGACTGTAATGACAGGGATACTAACTTTTGTTTCCCGGTGAACAACTAACATGGTTGACAGCCTCTGACAAACTTCTGTACATTTGAAAATATGGTCGGCCAATACTATCCTGCTTTGAGAATCTTGTGGGCTATAATCTATTGTCTTTGCTTCATAATGTCCCCCACAAAACTCTGTCATTAGTCTTTCTGATTCTGGCTCATCAACGCATCTAAGTATTAAACCTTCGGAGTTCCTCCACCCTAATCCATCTTGAATAATACAATACTTAGATGCTTTCATCCTCAGTGCCCTTCTCTTATGGTTTACTAAGTGTCTTGGGCATGTAAGGTTCTGAAGGAAATAAATAATATCTGAGTACCAGTTATGTTGTTCTAATCTTTGAAGCGCTGTAGAAACTGTTGGAGAACTGCTCTGACACACCATACTCAGTTCATGCTCATTACCCTCTGTCACCATCTGAGCTAATCCCCGACCTTTGACCAACTTAGTGGGTTTCACTTCTAAGTCATATTCCTGAATCTTTGAAACCCACTATCCTCTGAATCCTAAGCAATCTTGCTAAGTGAGTATATCTTTAACAGTTGAGTGAGGCACATAACCCACTATCTTAGAATATCCAACATAAGTTCTGAAATGCTTAAGAGACTTCACTAAGGCATAGGCTTGCTTTTCCATGATAGTATAGTTTAACTCTGAACTATTCAATACGTTGCCCATAAATGTTATCAATTGCTCTGGTCCTTCATCATTCTTCTGAAGTAGAACCCCCGCAATAGTATCCTCTGAGGCATCGGAGAAGATCTGAAAATCCTTAGAATAATCAGGACTGATCAACAGATGAGATCTTCCAATTGCGTTCTTGATACTTTTGAATGCTTTTCTTCTTTCATTGCACCATTCAAACTTAACATCTTTCTTTAATAACTTAAGAATGGGCTTTACTATTTCCGCAAAGTTTGGAATGAATCTTCTAACAAAGTTTATCTGACCCAGGAAAGATTGAAGGGCTTTCTTGTTTTTTGGGTAAAGGAACTTTCTTAATTGCTTCCACTCTTTCAGGATCAATCTTTATCCCGTCTTTTGAAATAATGCGCCCTAACAACTTCCCCTCATCAACACCAAGTACCGACTTAGCCGGATTTAAAGAGATGCCATACTTACAACATCTTTCAAACACTTGCCTTAGATGACTTATATGACTTGATCTATCTTTTGAAAAAACTGTTAAGTCATCTTGATAAATTTCCATAATCTTTCCAATTAAATCCTTGAAAGAAAAATCCATTTCTCTTTGAAAGGTAGCACCCACATTTAATAAGCAAAATGGCATCCTTAAGTACTCAAAGGTGCCCCAAGGTGTTGTAAAGGTTGTCTTATTCTGATCCTCTTTCTTTACCAACACCTGATTATATCCGGATACACCATCTAAGATTGACATAATACCAGACCCAACAACTCTTTGAAGCAATGTCTCCATGTTGGGGAGCGGATAGTTATCTTTTTGGCATGAAACATTTAAATTCCTGAAATCAACACATAATCTGATCCCTCCATTCTTTTTTCTGACAACTACCAAGTTGGAACACCATGAAGAATGTCTGGTTGGAGCAATAATTCTTGCAACTAGCATCTTTTGAAGTTCTTTTTGCACCATAGGGGCTAAATGATTTATCTGTCTCAACTTTTGCCTAAAAGGATTTGCATCTTGCTTGAGGGGAATTATATGTTGAATAACATCTTCGTTATATGCCTTAAGTTCGTTACAAGTAAAGGAAAAAACATCCCTATATTCCTCCACACGTTTTATTAAGTCTTTTCTTTCTTTTTCGGACGTACCTTTTCCAATATTTATCATCCCCGGGTCTTGAATTGATCCAATATTCACTTTGATGTACTCACCATGTTTTACTATCTCTTTTTTCTTTTTACACATGTCATGTCTGTCAAAGATCTGTTCTAATGGGACGAGTCCTTTGGGAAGGGGGTTTTCTTTGGGATCAGACCCTTCCAGATATTTATGCCCCTCTTCCTTCCAATCAACTTCGAAGTCTGAAAACTCTTGTAAGTTGTTCATAAATCTCAAGATTTGTTTGTCATCATTGAAGACCTGGCAATGCTTGAAGTTATCTGGGATCAATGGCCTAAAAACTTCTTCCATTTTATTCTGACCATTCATTAACACATCCGATGGGTGAAACGTTGAAATTGAAACTACCAACACATCTACCTTGTCGTTCATTTCTCTTGGAACTTCTCCAAGGGATAAAGCATCAAAGAATTCCATAGTATCCCAGATTGCAATTATGTATCTTTTTAATTGATCATTCTTGCATGCAAACTTATTTTTAACTTGAAGAATTGCTAAAAGTCAGAATCACCCTTAATCTTTAGAATTTTAATTCCCATATCCTTAGCAATTTCTAGTGCCAATAAAAGCGCTTCATATTCTGCTACATTGTTGGTTGCCTCCAACTCCAATCTATAAGAAAAGTTGAATGACTTTTCGGTTGGGGAAGTATTAACTATGCATGCCCCATTTCCTGCCTTTGAATGAGTTCCATCAAAGTTCATATTCCAAAAGTCATCAACTTTTTCTTCCTTAAACTTTTCCTTAACAGGTGCTAAAGAGTTGGACAATATTACATAATTTCCTAAATCCTCCATTTCAAACCAATTCATTCATAGGGTCTTGAGGATCTTACACATGGTACTTCTTTTCTTGCTCCCTATTAAGTCTTACAAATGTGTTGTCACAAGTTGGGATGGTAGCATATGATAAATCCATTTGAAGGCTACTCCCCAAACTTGCAACCCATTTCCTGGACAAGAGCATACCCCATGCATCGGGCACATCAATAACAACTACATCCATCAAAAATGTAATATCTTGGTAGACTGCTAATCGTACTTGAAGATCTTTAATTAGTCCATGGATCTTAATTTCTCTTGAATCCATGGCACAAACATTATGTTAAGGTCTTGATATCTTTAAGTTCAACTGCTCCATGACCTTTCGAGTCATGACATTAGATGCAGCCCCTGAATCCAACATACAATTATGAAGAAGAAGATCATTAACCAACAAGGAGATGAAAAAGGGTTGATGACTTCCATTCCCCCTACTCTGATCCATACCTTGCAAGATGACAAGGGCATCTTCATTTATTTCCTTGTGTTTTTCAACACTTTCTCTTTGGGACCCTCGATGGCTCTTAGCAACTTTTCCTTTTGAGAGGGTATTTTTATAAGTTCTATTATTGGAACAAGGACTTTTGCATTGGACATCCATCCACCCAAGTCAATATTTAACTCTGATGTTGAAGGAGTGATTGTTTTGGGAATGTTTTGATATGACTCAGTTGGATTTTCATTCCCTTTTCTTTGATAAGTCACTCCTTTATACTTCGTCATCTCAAGGATTTGCTCTGGTGTGGGTTTTTCACCATACAACTTAGTTACATTGTCCACATCCACACTTCTTTCCTTCATTTAAATCCAATGATCCATTGAGATGGGATGAGTCTTTCCCACTACATTGATATAATTGGAACACCCCACATAATTGTTTACATCTGAAGGCCCTTCCTCATTAATTTGACGAAATCTAGGACAAGTGGATTCTTCATGGAAATCTTTACAAGCCCTACAAAAAGGAGGAGCCTCATGCTCAACCAAATTTGTGGCTTCTAACTGATTGGGGGGCCTTTGATCTTGGTAGGGCCCCTTCCTTTGCCATATTTCATTTGACTTAGGCTGAAACCTAATCCCATGTGATCTTTCCATTTGGTTCAAACGATTTTGCATGGCATTTAATTGACTTGCATGGTTGGCTTCCATCTTTAGCTTTAATTACTTCAGTTAATTCCTTTATGGGATCACTTGAAGAGTCCTTATTATCTGAACTTAAAGTTTTGCCCTTTGACTCTCGCTGTTTTGAAGCACTACCCCTTGTAAAACCGGGTAAAATGGATTTGCCGAACGCTTGCATGCTTTTATCAACTTTAATAGCTATATCTTGAGTGGCCTTAATCTCTTTGGGGTCCTTATCTCTTAACTAATAACAAATCTCACCAGTGAAGGCTTCAATGTAATATATGATGATAGATGCTTTTTGGAGGCTTGATTGTATCTGGAAGGCTATGAATTAAATCATTGAATCTTTTGTTAAACTCATCCATGGTCTCATTTTCATTCTTCTTTATAGAACTAAGAGCAACTAGCAAATGTCGATTTTCCTTACCATCTCCCCACCTTTTCCATGAAGGCATTTATTAACTCTTTTAAGGTTTTTACATGATTGTCATTTAATTCCATAAACCAATCTAACACGTCATCTTCTAAAGATAAAACAAACAATTGCATTTTAACATCCTCATGTGTATTACCACACCATTTATTAATACAATTAGTAAAGGCCTTAACATGAGATTTTGCATTAACAACATTATTACCTTGGAAAGATGATAATTTATCTAAAGCTTTATTAGGAATAGCATGTGAATATCCATTTATTGCAGAAAAGTCAATTGGACTATATAAATCATCCATTTCTACTTGACAATCAATAAATAAAAATTGAATATTAGAAATATTCTCAGATCCAAGATTATCAAGGATCCTATGAGAAGTGAGCCTGTTTAACCTTCTTCTGTAAACCTTTTCAAGTTTAGGAATAAAGTTAAGCAGACCTTCTTGTTAGTTTTTGTAGCTCGGAGGTACTTCTGCATTGGCAGTGCCCATCATGTAGAAGTGACCGAGCAAATGTCTCTCTCTAGTGACTTGACTTTATAAAGTGATTTTATAAAGTTAAGTTGGGTCTTTTAATATTTAATGGGTAAAAGTGACTTTATGAAATGTGGGTCACTTAAGTGATTTAAGTGACCTCAAGAAAAGATTAAGTCGCGACTATTGATATCAAGAGGGCAAGATCTAATCTTGACCGTCTATCTCTTTGGAGATCTAGGGTTAGGGCAGTTACTCATTAATGAGTAAATAAAATGAGCTATTGAGAGAGATGGGGGCGCACTTTTCAAGGGAGATTGGAGGGAATGTGAAGAGGCACACTTTCCAAGAGAGATTGAGCTGAGAGGAAAAGAGTAGCAACAAAGGAGGATTGGCACACATCCCAAGGAGAATAGGAGGCACACATCCCAAGAAAGGTTCAACATTATTTTTGGTCCGTACAACATTAAGGGAGGCCATACAGTACGAATTTAGCAGGTCCATACAACTGTTTTTATGCACATAAATTGAGGCAAAGGTTGCACAAATTTCGAGACAGTTTTGGGTGTGTTATCCACCAAGTTGCACTAGGATGGACTTGCAGTTGATTCGCCAAAGATTGGGCAAATATTTGCTCAAGTTTAGAGTTCAGAAGTCCATTTAACCAATATGGCCACCTTTTTCTTCTCCTTCTTCTATACTTCATTTCCATACCCCTGTGGGGAATTGTAATAAAATGACTTAAGCATGTGATTTTTGTAACAGGCTTGGCCACCTAAGACTTAGACACTAGAGTAGTTTTTTTACTTGTTAATTATATTTTGTTTTTCAATGATCTATAATTTCCGAGTTTTTTCACTCAATATCCTCCAAAGTTGGAGTAATTGTCCTAGTGGATATGACTTAGGGTGTTGTTTAAGTCTAGAGTCCTATGTATATAACCATGCTAAGCATTATCCTAGAGTCTCATGGAAATGTGCTAAGTCCCCCTTAGATTTTTTAATGTTTTTTGCAAATAAAAATTTCCCACAAAATCAAGATATTTTAATTGTAATTGGTCAATAAGTTAAAAAAGTAGTACTAGGAGGCATTATATGCCTTGTGGGCATTCGTTTTCATATCCATAATACCCACTTTACCTAAGTACCACCATTTCGAGGGTAAATATTGGTTTTACTCAAGAAAAATTGATATTCTCTCGAAAAAGATAAATAAAAGTCTAATAAAAGACAAAAATCAACAAATGCTATTTTTGTGGAAACGTGTTTTTAGTTAACTCTCTCTCTCTCTCTCTCTCTCACACTTCACTATGACTTGATGACAGTTGAGGGTGAGTGAGGACAAGTTAAAGTGAGTCAAGTGGGGAGTTCTCTCTACTTGATGGAGATCCCAAGAAGGAAGGCACACTCTCTAGCATATGTGGCGCATTTAGGGAAGTGGGTGTCAATCCCAATGTGGTCGCCACCTCCTCTTGGCGACCTCCTCTTGGCAATGTGGCGACCTCTCTTCATCTTCCACTCCACATATGGCGACTTCTACTTGGAGTTTGTGGAGTTGTGGCATGGATCCACCATCCATTTGTCCATTATGCTTTGGGAATGACACCCTCTCTCTTTTGGAATGTCACCCAGTTTGCTATTTAACCAAGCATTCTCCTCCATTGTGAATTAGTTGGAGTAGGGGAGAAACACTTGTGAAGATTGTATTTTTAATCATTTGTGGAATAAAAGCAAAGACTTTGGAGGTCAAATTGGTGTTGTGCTTTATGTGTGTGGATAAATGTTGTCTCGATTCAAGTACATGAGGTAACCTTGTATTTTGCTTTGCATATGTTCTAATTAAATGAAGGTATTGTTTCCTAGATAGTAGAATCATTCAGACTATGTTGATTGTTTGATTTTGCTCTCTTTAATATTATGAGATTATTGATTTGCATAACTTTCCGGATGGATTAACTCACTATTGAGATCTCATGTGTAGGAAGCATTTTGTTTGGTTGGAATCAGGGAGTGCACACCTCGTTTGTAAGGCATTTTACTTGCATTCATCCTCCAAGAAGTGAAAGGATTTGCCTTGTGCGTCCCTAACATGCTTGAAGGCTCTAAGTGGACAAATCCCTCTGCATAAACACTAAAAAGACTCCATAGCCTAGGAGAAGTTCCACCTTGCAGGCTTAATCTCTTTCTCTTTCTCACAAAAATTCTACATATTCTTTGGTTACCATTTTACTTGCATGCCAGATCAAAGTTTTATCTCTTTCAAAGTTAAATCTAAAGTAAACTTCTATTGCATGCAAAGAAAAGTTAGATCTAGTTTTTTACCTTAAAGTTTCATTTTTAAAAGTTAGATCTAGCATAGGAAAAGTTACTTTTAGCATGCTTTCTTTTCTCAAATTTTAAAAGTCTAAAAGTAGTTATTTTTATAAGGACTTTAAATCCATATTTGGCAAACTTAGTGCCACTTTGTTTGCTGTCCTAAAACAACAAACAAAACCACTAAGAAAGTGTGTCTAAATCTTGCCTCTTTGCTTTCTAACTTACTAGTTTATCATAGGCTTTCTTGAATAAATTTTGCCCATCTTCTAACATCTTTTTTGCAAGCTGCCCCAAAGTAATTTGGGGCATTTTCCTCCACATTAACTTGCTGTTTTTGCAGGTTTAGTGAACAGCCAAGGGGACATGCTGCCCATTTTCAAGGAATCGGACCTTCCGAGACCACCCGAGGCACCTAACCTTTCTTCTAAATCATTCTTTTCTATCATATTGTAAGTTTGATGGTCCCCCACTAATAAAATGGACACGAACCTTCTTCAAAAATCATTGTCACCTCAAAGAAATAAGTGGGCTACTCAACGCCCACCTCAATCCCCCCTACCCTGGGAGGAGTTGTCTCTGTGTCCCATTTTCGTGTTGTGTTTCATGTGTTTTTTCATTTCACTACTCTAAAAAGATAAAAAACAACAATAAAATCAATCATAAACACTACACAAACAATCCTAGATTAGATTTTTGGTTTATGCAAAGTAATTTCTAGTTGCTTAGTTAGTTTCCTTTTTCAATCTTTCAATTTCGCAATTTCTTTTATTTTGCAAATAAACCTGTCCCCTCAGCTCCTCTGAAAAGACCATGGATCGTGCGGACAATAGTAATTAGAAAGCATTTACTTTCAACATTTTACTTTCAAGTCTTTACTTTCTTGCAATAAATGAACCTGTCCACTCAGCTCCTCTGAAAAGACGCTGGACAGTGTGGACTTAGTAATAATTAGGGCAACCTCTAAAGGGACTATTGCTTGTGTGGAAACACAAGAGAGTTTGTGTAAGAAATCTGGCGGGAACTTTGAGCTCTAGGTTCTCCATGTTGGATCTCCCACATTCTCTTGAGTTTGTTTGCAAAATCAGAGGGATACTCTCCCTGTTGGATATTCGACAAGCTCAGCCTCCACTCTAAGGGATAGTCTCTTAGAGGCCACATTTAGATTAATTTTTTTTATGTAATAATAATCATTCAACACTTAATCAACTCTAAAATTTTCAAAGACATCTCCACAGGGTACTCTACATACTCAACAGCATAACACACGATCTCATTATTGGCACTGGTCTCAATTTCTATATTTTAAGAAGCCATTTGCTTCAAGTATTCACTTTTGCAAAGCATTATCTTTATCTTGAAGTATCCTTTTTGCCTATGATTATTTACTTGCCAGCATCTACATTTATCTCATTGTATCTTATGCAAGTATATTGTTGAGTTGAAGCATTTCTTTCATAAGCATTTTATGGTGAATGAATAAGATATGCTACTAGTATAGATTTTATCTTGTGTATTGTCTTTTGCAATAAACTCCTAGAATATTAAATTGCTTAGATTTAGATTTGAGCCTTAGTATTTTCTTTAGGGACTACCCCCCCTTGGCTTCGCTAGGAGTTGGCCTAGACAGAGGAGTTGAGGATCAGGTCACAACACCTTGACTCAAGACTTGCCCCCAAGGACACACCCAGTGGATTAAAAGATTTTCCACGTTAAACTCAAGGTGTGTATAAAGGCGGCAACAGGGAGCATTTATTTTTGTAGCTTGTTCGTACAGAACAAAACCGTACAATAGAGATTTTGTTATGAACATAAATATACATAAATAGATATTCATAACATAATAATAGTTAATAAATAATAATTATTAATAATGAAAGGTCATGTCTCAAAGGACATGACTATTGGTAAAGGGCACCCCTGCGTGGGTATATAAACGAGCCCTCATTCTCAATTGTAAATCTATCTTATTATCATCTATCTTATTATTCATTCTTATTACATATATATTTGTCCATATGGATTTGGTTACTATATTCCAGATATTTTGGATTATTCTTGTGTGAGTAAACTTTGTTCGTCTCAGATTTGGGCACAAAAATTAAGTAGTGTTTGCTGCTGTGTTGACTGTATAGGGTCGTATAGGCTGTATAGTAAGATGACACGTTTTTCAAGGCGATTTGGCACTGAAATCGGAGTGGACTGTTAACACATTTTTTGTAATGTCCCTTTCCAAATAGCAGCTCTAGAGAGGAGGCTTAATGGTCTAAACAACCCCGTTAAACTATAGCCAGGGCCAGAAAGGGGTCAACAGGGTTACTAGAGGTCATCCCAGTCAAAGGTGTTACAATCGGAAAGTGGCATTGAGCTAAAAGTGGCTAAAAGCGCTTTTAAGCCAACTTGAGCTAAAAATAAAAGATATGAGCTAAAATTAGAAGTCAACAACGAATTAGGGTTTCGGGCAGCTATAAGAGAAGGTACAACGACCTAATTCATCATTATGCAGATTTTGACTTGTCATTGAGGAGAAAGGCGCATCTTAGGAGAGGTAGCTTAGTGGATTCCACGAGGAATACACCAGTGGATGATTTCGGTGTTGAGAGACACACCCTAGTCACTAGGGAGATCACACATGTCTTCCATCTATCTTCAACAACAGTTCTACAGGATTCAACAGTAGGGGTGCACTTGTTCAAAGAGAGGGCGCAATTTCTGAGGAGGTTTAGTGGATCGACTTGTCCCATTCAGGGAGAGTTCAAAGATTCCCCTCCGACCCATTTGAGAGGCAGGCCATACACATCTTTTGCCTGGTTTCTCGTCAGATTCCGACAAGGGAATCATCAGGGACACATTTTCCGGACATTGGGAGTGCGACACTTGGGGAGGACACATTTGGGGTTCTCGAGCAATGAACA
>SNQJ01S0042720.1:94708-135323 GCA_010110895.2 Picea sitchensis
CATCTTTTGCCTGGTTTCTCGTCAGATTCCGACTAGGAAATCATCAGGGATGCATTTTCCGGACATTGGGAGTGCGACACTTGGGGACGACACATTCGGGGTTCCCGGCCGATCATCTGATCAGATCCAGGGAAACCCTTCTGACCCATTTCACAGTAGGCCAGGGCGATCAGTTTGAGACACATCTCAGCCGATTCCGACGGTGGAATCACTAAGGCGCAGTTTTCCAATAGTAGAGGGGTGCATTCCCCCAGGGGGATCCATTTGGGTCTAGACACACCAGTAGAGGGGCCGGGCAGTCACCAGTACTGAGAGGGGCAACAAGGCGCACTATTTGGGATAGTTTCCAGACTGATCCAAGAGATCTAACCACCAGGGCAAACTTTTCGGACTTGCAGCAGTGACCGTGTGAGCTGTCATAGCTTGCAGATCATCCATTGATCCCGCAGGGTTCATCTGTCATCGACTATTATCATTTTAGTTTGCTTATTGTATTTCGGCTAAGATCCTTTTGTCATTGGTCTAGCCGAATGATTCATTTTATTGTCAGCTGCATTCGGCATTGTACTCCAGAAATATCATAATATATGATTTATAGTCTTTTGTCTCATTTACCATCTGTATACTCAATATATATGATGTAAACAATTAATCATACACACACATTAGCAGAGTTTCCCAGACTAGCCAAGTCAGGAACATTACATTTTTCTAGATAATTACAGTTTTATTTGTTGAACAAGAATGTTGTTGTAAACTCGGAAATTTTCCTGCAAGCTCAATAAAAAGAATCTCTCCTTGGTTGGTTTTCCCTTTGGTGTTTTTCCAAGGGCATTGCCCAAAAATCCTTGTGTTAAACGTGTGAATGAACGTTGTTTATTGTTCATTTGTTTCCACTGCTAATTTTTCAGATTGCTTAGTCATTTGTATTTCTGCTCATAGTTCTAGTTGAATGCATGAGTTAACTTGCATTATTGGTGAATGACTATTGGAGGTTGAAGTATTTTATTGGCTAAGTGTTTGTCTAGTATTTTTCAACATGGTATCAAAGCTTGGGCTCTAAGGTTCAGTGGACAGAGTTTGGCACTTGGATAACAGTGATTTCCAGGGGTTTTGCTTGGAAGAAGGGAAAGAAAGGATTTCTGTCAGTTGGACAATGATGACTTCCAGTCTCAGGTTTGAGGATAGGTTGGAGGGAATCTCCAACTACCTGCAGTGTAAGGTAAGGATTGTAGTTGTTCTGAGGGAGAACAAGTTGTGGGCGTTTGTGAGTACCACAGTGACAGTGCCTTCGTCAGATCCCATTGCCCTAGACCTCCATGAGGTGAAGGAAGCAAGGGCACATAGGATAATCTTGTATGGAGTGAGAGACCCCCTGATTCCACATTTGGCTGAGAAGTTGAAAGCTAATAAGATGTGGGATGCACTGACAAACTTGTACGAGAAAAAGAACCAGAACAGGAAGATGGCCCTTAGGGACAAGCTCCACAACACTAGGATGGCCAAGGGAGAGAGTGTGGCCTCCTATCTCACCAGGCTTCACCAAAGAGTGGGATGTTTTTGTGAAGTGTATGGTGGGGAGAGAGAAGCTTCCAGATTGGAGCAGACTATGGGATGAATTTACTTAGGAGGAGATCCAAGAGGGTTCTCAGAGTAGAGATCAGGAGAAGGCAGAGGGTGGTGTAGACGACCTGAATGTTGCTCTTGTGGGAAAGAGCAAAGACAAGAAGGACATGAGCAAAGTGAAATGCTTTTGCATGTAATAAGACTGGCCACTACGCTAGTCATTGTCCAAACAAGAAGAAGAAGAGGGATCCATAGGTATCAGCATCAACTGAGGTTGTTGAGTTCACTGAGAAGTTTGAGAAGGAATTTTCTCTGATGACTGGTCTTTCAGGCAATGATAGTGCAATGTTTGGGGACATTGGAGTGTGGTTTGTGGACAGTGGTGCATCTCGACATATGACAGGAATGAGGTCCATGTTCCTCAGTTTTTCAGAGATAGACTTAGACTACTATGTGGATTGTGGGGCTAGCACCAGACATGCAGTGAAAGGGGTTATATGCGTTAGATTCCAACTAGAGTCGGGAGGTTTTCTAGAGTTTGTTGAGGTGTTGTGTGTTCCAAAGCTGCTAGTAAATTTACTCTCAGTGTCAACTTTGGAGGTTGATGGAAGTGGAGTTGTGTTCTTCCTTGGATTGGTGTTTCTATATCCAGAGGGAGCTACTCCGGACATAGCAGTATTGCTTAGTGTCCAGTATGAGAGGTTATACAGGTTGTTGGGACAACTTGTGGTTGGATCCAGTGGATTCTTGGATTCAGAATTTGCATCAGTGTCCGAGAGTGAGCAGGTTGCTCGGGAAAGTGAGTTGATACCAGGGACTAAGGCTTCTTCCAGTACTCTCAGAGGACACAGTTGGATGCTCATGAGAGTGAGAAGACTCCTAGGAGCATGTCTTGGATGGATAGGTCTCTAGATCAGAGTTCAGTGCAGGTAGCAGCAATGGCTTCTAGGTCACAGGGAGTAAAGGCTTCTAGTTCAGAGGGAGSAACTACAACAACAGATGAGATGATGGGGTTGGAGGCAGATTCTGGTGGAGGTTCCAGAAGTAGCTCCCTCGCTAAGAGGGAGTGTTAGTTTTTGTAGCTCAGAAGTACTTCTGCATTGGCGGTGCCCAACATGCAAAAGTGACCAAGCAAATGTCTCTCTTTAGTGACTTGACTTTATAAAGTGATTTTATAAAGTCAAGTTGGGTCTTTTAATATTTAATGGGTAAAGGTGACTTTATGAAATGTAGGTCACTTAAGTGATTTATGTGAACTCAACGGAAGATTAAGTCACGACCATTGATCTCAAGAGGGAAAGATCTAATCTTGACCGTGTATCTCTTTAGAGATCTAGGGTTAGGGTAGTTACTCATTAATGAGTAAATAAAATGAGCTATTGAGAGAGATGGGGACGCACTTTTCAAGGGAGATTGGAGGGAATGTGAAGGGACACACTTTCGAAGAGAGATTGAGCTGAGAGGAAGAGTAGCAAGAAAGGAGGATTGGCATGCATCCCAAGGAGAATAGGAGGCACACATCCCAAGAAGGGTTCAACATTTATTTATGGTCCGTACAACATTAAAGGAGGCTATACAGTACGAATTTAGCAGGTCCTTACAACTGTTTTATGCACACAAATCGAGGCAGGGGTTGCACAGATTTCGAGGCAGTTTTGGGTGCATTTACTGCTGTAGCTTGTCCGTACAGAACAAAACCGTACAACAAAGATTTGGGCATAGAATTTGAGGAAGTGTTTGCTGCTGTGCTGACTGTACAGGGTCGTACAGTAAGCTGGCATGTTTTTCAAGGCGGTTTGGCACTGAAATAGAAGTGGATTGTTGGCACATTTTTCTAGATAATTACAGTTTTATTTGCTGAACATGAATGTTGTTGTAAACTCAGAAATTTTCCTGCAAACTCAAGAGGAAGAATCTCTCCTTAGCTGGTTTTCCCTTTAGGGTTTTTTCCAGGGGCATTGCCCAAAAATCCTTGTGTTAAATGTGTGAATGAATGCTGTCTACTGTTCTTTTATTTTTGCTTCTAATTTTTTCAGATTGCTTAGTCATTTGTATTTCTGCTCATAGTTCCACTAGTTGAATGCATGAGTTAACTTGCATTATTAGTGAATGACTATTAGAGGTTGAAATCTTCTATTGGCTAAGTGTTTGTCTAGTATTATTTAACACTTATGAATTCCTTCTTCTAGAATACCTTGTTGAATTATTTTTGAGTGGAGTCACCAGATGATCGAGTCAAATCTTTAATAGACAAGATGCATCAAACAAAGTAAAAAATACAAAAAGGAAACAAAGGTCGTATTTCGGGAATTATTTCTTTTATCACCACCTAATCCGCACCTTGGGTCACGTGAAAGAAATCTTCAATACACTGGGTGTGGCCTTGGGGGTGAGTCTCGAGTTGGGTCACTATCACCAAACACTTGACTCCTCCGTTTAGGCCAACTCCTAACGAAGCCAAGGGGGGTAGTCCCTAAGAAAATAAGCAAAGGCTGAGTAAGTTAATGACACAAGAATTTAGGAGTTTGAAAATTAGAACAAGACAAAAACTCTAATCTAGTAGCATATAATGACACATCAAATGATTGCTAATGAGTATGATAATAAGCAAATGAGATAATTCAAAAGCAAAGGATAATATTGTAGAGACCAGTGCCAAAAGTGTATTGCTGCAAGAAGAAAGGTTTTGAAATGTTCTTGATTAATTTTAATTAATTAAGTGGTTTTCGCTTGGATTGCAATTAGATTAATTATGTGAGATGGATTAGATATAGTGATCTAACCATTCACAATTGCAAGATTGTAAGATTGAGCAGAAATATAAAATGTTGTGTAATTACTACTACACCTCTACCTTGGGCTATTTCCACCTCGATCATTGTACATGTGGCTTGACCACTTTATTCTTTATTGTTGTTTTAGAGTAATTAGTCGTGGGTGAATTGTATCTTACTTTTCTTAGGCCTAGATCTAAGGAATCACATGAGATAATATTATTTTATTGTAAAGGAAGTATAGCATCACTCTATATAAAGAGATGCACTTCTCCATTTGTATTGATGGTTGNGGTTGGATTCTTGGAGCTCTCACACTTTGGAGCTTAATTGACATATCTTTTCTTGGAGCATTTATCGTGTAAAGGGTTCTTTCTTTACGGTTGAACGTTGTTAATTCTTGAAGTTTCTCTATCTTGGTTTTATTTGATGCATAAGGATTAATGGTGAAATACTCAAGTCTTCTACAAGCCTTCAAGATCGATCCATTTGAGGGGTAAGTCTACCACTTGGAAGGAAGATGTTCTAGGGTTTCTCCTTCCTTCTTCCTTTGTTGCTTGGTGATGTTTTGGTACCTTGCTTTGATCTTCCTTTAGGTTCCCTAGCAAGAAGTATTGAGAAAGTCCTGAAATCATAGTTGATCTAGTTGGTGCGGGTTTTTTCATGAAGGTTCCCTTCTTGTAGACCTTGATATTCTTTGTTGATCTTGATTGGGTGAGGGATTACTCTTCCTCTTGGTTCTAATCTCAAAGGTCTAATCCTTGAAGGAAATAAGCCAACTCCTTGGATGGTTTTCTTTTTGACGTCATTGTCATTTGATTCTCCTTGACTCCATTGCCCTAGTTGGATTTGGCATTGATCTCCATCTCCTTCCATCACTTATTCTAAAACCCTAAAAACTTTGTTTTACTAAGGCCATGTTCTACATCACCTCGTGATTCATTGCTTGGTTTGGGTAATCCTACTAGGGATACCCCCCTTGAGTTGGAGGAGAGCCGGCCTAAAGTGGAGAGGATAGGTTACTGAGGTGACAGTGGTGACCGTCCTAACAGTTTCCCTTGTTGTACCTTGTGGATTAGGGATTTTATCATTAAGTACAATTTGAGCAGTAACAGACCATACAAATGTTGGTTCAAGCAGGCTGCACAGGTCAACTTGTAAGCTTTTGATTAAAGGAATGAAAAGCTGAGTTGAAGGAGAAATCCCTGTGTATGTATGTTTTGCTTCCGCTGTTCATTTTTTTTTGGCTGTTGTGTGATTGATGCAATGTTCAGAAATTTAATTCTCTGCCTTAAAATAAATTTTGTTTTGAGTTATTTAATGAGAGAACATTAGGACATTAGTCAAATTTACAGTTTAGTGAATTTTAAAGTTGACGAAATTGTATCAGGTTGAATTGGATTGAAACGTGAACTCAAACCACGAAATGCAACATTTTTTCTGACCCGTTACTTCTCATTCATTTGTTGACCAATGTTGCCATTAATTTAGCTCAACCTGCCATATGTCCATGTTGATGTAGACTTGCCATTCTTGGCTTGACTGGCCATTCACAGCAAGAGGGCAATTCCATTATCCATATGCCATTCACAGCCAAATCCTATAGGTCAACACCATACACTATTCCCTCACGAATCACGATTCTGTGAGAGGTTGAGTTGCTCCCCTCACTCCACAGCTTGAGGATTTTACCCTAGGGCTGATGGATTGAAATTTGACACCATACTATCTCTGTTCTCTGCTAGATTATATTGTGCCCAGTTCTCTCTAGTTGTGCGCCGATGGCCCAACTATCTATGCTCTATCTCTATTTTGTGGCTATTTTGCCTATGTGCCTGTTATCGCGCAATTTGTACTTTGATAGAAGAAAAGGTTAAAGGAGAGCAAATCGGCGTAACTGGAGACTATCCTATCACTGTCACCTCAATAGGATGTCTCTTTCTATTTAGGGTGGTAGGCCCAGGGGAGACGTCCCCAGTGACTTGGGGGTTTGAGAAGGCAAAGTCAAAGTGGATAGATAAAGATCCCCTCTCACAAGTCACCACCGATCAGAAAGTCCGGTTTTATAACCAATGAAAAGATAATATGTCAAAGTGTACCTACCCGGAACAAAGCAACAAGAAACTGTGTATATTTGCAAGTACACTTGCTGGTTAGCACTTCATAAAACCATAGACTTTCTCAATAAAAGCAATTGGATGATAAAAATGAAGTAAACAGAAAATTATATCAGCAATATTTATAAGGAAATACTTCACATTAAATGCCTTGCAATAGCTTCAAATGACTAAGAATCATTAACTGTTGAAATCATAATACTAGCATTTGTTAGAAGCAAACAAGACAATGTATAAATCAGCCTTTTCAACTGCTTTTAGAAGCTTTTAATGCTGCAATTAATGGCTGTAGCTTACTTTAATAATAACAACAATATTGTTAGTAGGTTAGGTTATTCTAGGGTTAGAAAATGTTAGTAGGTTGCTTGAGGTAAAGGATTTGAGGGTTGGTTTCATCAATCAAACAAATTTAAGGTCTAAATCAGTGCCTTTTAGGGCTAATGGAGTCACTTGCAGTAGCAAAACTTGAAGGAAACAAATGATAAGGTAAGAGCTAAGGACCAAGAAGGATGATGATTGAGGTGTTGGTGACCCAAGGCCTCAATCAACAAGCCATTGAAGGAAAACAACTACTAGGATGTAGGTAACCCTAGGCCCTAGCGGTTTTCCTTCTTCTTTAGCTCAAGCTTGAAACAATTAATGGCTGATGAAGCAAATGACACTAGAATGCTGCAATGGCAGGGCTCTAGTACAATGCTTCAAAGGTAGGGTTTCTAGCACAATCTAGTAGGTGAAAATTTGTTAAGACAAGGACAATAACATGTGCTTGTTCTCTTAGGGTTTTAAACTAGCAATTTCATAATCTTGGAATAAATGCAAAGTAAATGTACCAAAACCATTCAAAGCAAAGAAGGATTGCAGAAATTCACTTACATCCACCGAGAATCATCTAGCAATAAGCCTAGTTGAAGATTTTCCACCAAGAAAAATGCCAAGAAACACCAAATTAAGCCTCCTCCAAAAAGTGCGCCTAAAATTTCAGCCAATAAACCCTAAGGAGGGTGCCATTTTCAGACCTCACTTGTGTGAGTGAAAGATGATGAAAAATACAAGGGTTTAAACTTTGAATGCACCTTATATCTGCCTTCAAAGTGTTGTTTGAATGCACTTTAGATCTGTCTTTAAAATGCTGTTTTGAATGCACTTAAGATCTGCCTTCAAAGTGTTGTTTGCATACGCTTCAGATTTGCCTTCAAGACTGTTTGCAATTACCTCAAAAATTAGTCTTTCAGTGTTAGATATTCGGCCTTAATGCCTCAGGAAAACTCGGCCTAACAGTCTTCACACATAGCCTTAATATGCCAGGGAGTTTTGCTCTTTAATCCTTAAATTAGCACTCAAACACAGGCCTGAAACTCAGCCTTAAGTCTGTGGTTTAGGTCTGTGTTTAAGGCCTGAAACTCGGCTTATAAGAAGATCTCAGATCTGCCTTTAATGACAAATTTTGCCTCAGATCTGCCTCAAAAAAACCAGACTGCAATTTAGTTTTAAGTCTGCGGTTAAGGTTCTTCTGTGGCAGCCTTCTTCTCTGCTGCCAACACCTTTCTCTTGCTGCGGCTGCTTCAACCAGGCCTGCGGCTATGGCTGGGCTTGCTCCCGAAGCCTGCGGCCACTCTATCTTGGACAGTCGGCCCTCCTCATAGAGCTCGAGTCTGCTGTTAGGGTTTTCTTCTAGCTGCGGCAGCCTTTAAAGTTTAGAGGCCTGCGGCCAGCCTTAAAACCTCACCACAGGGGACGGCCCTCTCTTTATACCAATGGCAGGGTTTAGTAGCCTTTAGATGTCCACGGCCTGCCTTTATTTGTTGTGCAAAAGGTCATCTTCAAGAACTGCTCTGATACCATGTTAAGTTTTGATGGTTAAGCTGATCCATGTAGTTTGTTTCATTTTAGCATGAATTGAACCATAAACAATGACTGCAGCAACACAATACAATAGCTGCAGTAAACCCAGATCACAAGAAGAATAACCATGCACAAGAACACAAGAGTTTATCCTGGGAAAACCCTTCTCAACCAAGGAAAAAACCCATTAATCCTTTGATATACTGCCAAGAAAAGATCCACCATCCACCACCAAACCTAGCACACAATAGGGTGCTGCTATGACTGAGAAACCTAGCTCCTAGAGAACTACGAATTGCAGTCCTCATAATTTCAGACCTCCAACTTCAGACCATGCGTTGAGTTAGTGTGTAAGAGATGATCCACAATGGGGATCCATCTCTTATTTATACAATACTTAACTCAATCAAAAGACATGACACTTGGCACAATAGGGCCGACCTGTACAACTTAATAATATAATTAATAATTCACAATATTAATTATCTTTACAAGGTGGGGCCGACTTGTACCCTTTACAACATAAATTAGGGTTACAACAAATCTTACTCTCAGACAATATAGCAAGGGATCCACACATCCTCTAGTGCTCAGCCACTAGGGACACGTCCACCTTTGCTCAGCCACAAAGACATCACTCTCAACAGATCACTCAACTGAGTCCACAGGAGTACCATCTGGAGAGCCATCTCAAGCCGACTCAACTAAGTCCATAGGAGTACAAGGCAGGAGACCATCTCAAGCCGACTCAACTCAGTCCAGAGGAATACAAGGCAGGAGACCATCTCAAGTCATCTCAACTCAGTCCAGAGGAGTAGAAAAAAGACCACACGTCATAACAACTCAGTCCAGAGTCTGATGCACACCCAACACGTGGGAACACATCGTCTCAACTCGGTCCAAAGGAGAACTACACACCCATCACATGGGCTCTCTCACAGATCGACTCAACTCAATCCAGAGCAGAACGACCTGGAGAATGTCACACGACGCTGCAATCATCAACACATTCATGACATGGCTGGTCCGAATTCTTTCTATCTCAGCCAGTTGGATGGTCAAAAGTTAAATCTGCCAATGAATGGGCAGCTCCTTAAGTTGTTCTTCAGTGGTAACAGTTGATGCCTTGGGGGGCATCCATGTAAAATACTTTAGTTTAACCCTTCTTCCTTTCTTACTTCTTCAGCATTTCACTTTCTTCTTTTTCATGTCAGCATTACTTTTGTGTGTGTGTGTATGTGTGTGTCTGTGTGCAACTTGTATGTTATTGATGGTTTCGATATATTTCATGTGCCACTAATAGTCTTTTGGCGAGACATCTGTTATTGTGCAGATCACGGATTCTAGAGTTCTCACATGCTTTCCAAAGATCAAGCACACGTCCCCATATGGAGCCAGTTGTTACCTCCCAGTTGCACCAAGAAGGACTTAGAAAGATCCACAAATGGAAACACTTGTTCAAATTCAGAGTTCAGAAGTCCTGTCGGGCACCATTGCCCCTTCCATTTTTTTTTTCTTCTTCTTCCATGCATGTTCCATACCCCCTGGGGGGGATTGTATAAAATGAGCTAGCATGAGGTCTCCAATATGTAAACGACCCAGCTCACCTAAGACATTGTTATTAGTACATACTCTAGAGTGTTTTTTTTTTCACTTGTCCATTATACCTCACTTTGGTGACTTATAATGTTCTAAGTTTTTCCACTCATTCCTCCAAAGTTGGAATGTGTCCTAATAGTAGATGCCTTAATTGGTGTTTTGTTGGAGTTTAATGTCAAATGTATATTACCATGCTTGAGTTTAATGTCAAATGTATATTACCATGCTAGTCATTTGTCCAGAGTCTCATGGACATGCATTAGGTCCTTCTAAGAGTTTTTACCTTGTAATTTTATGTAATTAATTCATAAGAGGTACTAGGAGGTGTTAATCACCTAAGGGAGTATTATTTTCTTACGCAAAATACCCCCTTTTCGAGCAAAATAATTGATTTGACAAATTAAAAGCATGTCCCCAACATGTTTCCTTAAAAATAGGAAGAGATTAATTTACCTTTTTGAGGAAATAATTGATTTTTACTCATCCCCCACTTGCCTTAAGTTGTGGCCCTCACCCCTCTAAGTTCACACTTGATATGCGCCCACTTCCTTGTGAAGTGCGCCCTCCTTGCTATTTAAACAAGGGACCCCTCCTTCATTTAGCTAATGGGAGTTTGGACTCGCTTGAGGTTGTATTGTTTTTGTAATATCATTTTGGAATAAAGAGAGACTTTGGAGGTCATATTGGTGATGTGCATGATTTGTGTGGATGCTAATTGTCTAGTTCTTAAAACATGAGGTAACTGTAGTCTAAATTTTTTGTATTTATTTTCGTTATTTTGGCCTTTGAAAGGGTGTTACCACCCAGTAGGATAGGATCTTATTAAGCTGATTAACTTTTTAAGACCTTATTGCTTTCTTACATTAGCAATTTAAGATTTGCATGTGTTTTTGGTTGAATTGACATGCCATCTGAGTTTCTTGTGTAGGGAACACCATATTTAACAGAAAAAAGGGATTAAAAAACCCTGTTTTTTGCAAAAATTTAGCTTTGCAGGTTCCTCATCCTTGGATAAGTGGTTGGGTCAGCCTTGAGCGATCTTCCGCAAACTCTAAGGCTTTAGTGGACAAAGTCCCTCAGCACAATATCGAAGGACCCCATAGCCGAAAGGAGTTCCATATCTCAAGCTTTCTACATCTCTCTTCTTTCATATTTAAGCTTTTATTGTTACCTGTTTGCATGCAAAATCTAGACCTATATTTTGAATCCAAATCTAAAGTAGATTCATTTGCATGCATGCATAGATCTACATTTCGCTTTCAATTATAAATCATTTAAGTAGATTTAGTCAAAAAAGTCATCTTTTAGAAAAAATTTAATGTTAGATTTAAATACCGAAAGATAGATTTGACGCAAGAGCTTCATTTCCATATCTAGGCAAATTAAAGTGCCAGTTGTTCGTTGTTTGGACAG
Organism: Picea sitchensis; assembly: GCA_010110895.2. Taxonomy (NCBI): domain Eukaryota; kingdom Viridiplantae; phylum Streptophyta; class Pinopsida; order Pinales; family Pinaceae; genus Picea; species Picea sitchensis. The sequence continues at coordinate 106,020 of SNQJ01S0042720.1, forward strand.
CGATCAAAATAGTCTTTAAAAGTTAGTTCATTGCTGATTTTTATTTGACTTAACTAACTCTGTACTTGTACTTTATTTAGGATATTTTTTGTGCTAGACTAACACCTTTTTGCAGGGAACTAGTGGGATAACCCACCAACCCTCTCATCCCCCCTACCCTAAGGGGATTGCGTCATTTTTTGTCTTTTTATTATTTTCTCTAATTCGGTAAGATAAAACTAACTAAAATCAACCAAGATAAAAACCAAAAGATTTTCTTACAGTTTTTCCTTTCAAGCATTAGTTAGAAAGCAATTTTTAGATCAGTTATCTAGTTTTCATTTCATAGTTCTTTCAAGTAGTTTTCCTTTTTTGCAAAGATTAATTAACCTTCCCTGTCAGAATCTCAGTATGCTCTCTGCCCCGCGAGTTTAACTTGATCTCGGCAGATCATAACAGATTTTGAATAGTGTGGAGTAATTTAATTAGATAACATTTCATTCTATTGAAGAATAACGAACCCTCACCCATCAAAGCTCAGTATGCTCTCTGCTTCACGAGTTTAACTCGATCTTGGCAGATCAAAATAGCTTTTGATAGAGGCATAGTAGTAATTAGACAACATTTTCTTTTTCTTCTCAATCTTACAATCTTGCAAATGTGAATGGTTAGATCACTATATCTAATCCATCTCACGTAATTATTCTAAGTGCAATCCAAGCGAAAACCACTTAATTAATTAAAACTAATCAAGAGCGTTTCAAAACCTTTCTTCTTGCAGCAATACACTTTTGGCACTGGTTTCTTAAATATTATCCTTTGCTTTTGAATTATCTCATTTGCTTATTATCATTCTCAATAGCAATCATTAGATGTGTATGCTGCTAGATTAGAGTTTATGTCTTGTTCTAATTTTCAAACTTCTAAATTCCTATGCCATTAGCTTACTCGACCTTAGCTTAATTTCTTAGGGACTACCCCCCTTGGCTTCGTTAGGAGTTGGCCTAAACGGAGGAGTCGAGTGTTTGGTGGCAGTGACCCAACTCGAGACTCACCCCCAAGGCCGCACCCAGTGAATTGAAGATTTCTTTCACGTGACCTGAGGTGCGGATTAGGTGGCGACAACACGACCTATAAGGCCTGCTAGTATCTTGTTGGTCAATGGTCACTATAGCAATCTGCTCCTTTTCTTCACGATGTACTTTTCTTCCTTCCAGCTCACTTGCTCTCTTTTCATATATATGAGATCGACCTCTCCCTACCTTTTCGTTTTTTATGCTTAGACAGAAATAACTAATCTCCTATATCCTAGCTAACTCCTATCTCAATCTTGAGATGTACGGCTAAGACTAAATATTAATCTAAGTCACTAATGCCCTAGAACTTCTAGAACATTTCATTTAAATTCCTAAGAGTAAGTAAACTTCAAAACATTAGACTTTCACTTTATTTTTTATTTTTTAAGTGAAATTACAAGAGAGAATTAGTGATCACCTTTCCAAGGTGATCACCAATGAAATGTCTCAAACCACTTCCTACACGTTCACACTGAAACTTGTGCAAGAAGTTCCTTCTCGAGCTACATTTCTCAACATAAACTAAATGATTTATTTCCTACAACCAAAAAATACGACAAACCCTATGACTTCGTGATACCTCGCATTGTGGAGATGAAGTCAACCCTGGATATGTATGATGGCTTGATCACTTTGTACTTGAGTGTGAATATTTTTTGCAACATGCTTCTAAAGAACAAGCTTTTTTCCATGCACATGAGTGACACATACATGATGGCTAGCTATTGCATGAGAATCACTAACTTGAGAGATCAACTTGCTACTATTGAGGTGAAGGTTGAGATTCGAGAATAAGGAGTTGGTGACAATAGCACTAAATGGTTTCTATTCATCTTGGGAATCCTTTGTTCAAGGTGTTCGTGCTCATAATAAGCTTCACAACTTTAAAAAGCTTTGGGATGATTTCACCCAAGAGAAAACCATGCTAGAGACAGTTTCAACCAAAGTGGAGGAGATCCAAAACATAACCCTCATTAGGAAGATGAGGAAAGGTGGTAAGAAAGGACCCCAAGGGTCCAAAGGGGAAGAAGGAAGATTTGGGTTCTTCAAACGAGGGTAAGAAAGACTTGAGTCATGTGAAGTGCTTCAAGTGCCACAAGCTTCAGCTGAAGTAGATGAGTTAGCATCCAGGCTTGATACAGTCTTCTCCATGGTTTGGTGCCTTTCCACTCAGATTGTTTCTAGTGTAGGGTGGTATGTAGATAATGGAGCATCCAAACATATGACCTTCAATAATAAGGCTTTTAGCAAACTTCGAAAGTAAGAGATAGGCATACAAGTGGAGTTGAGCAATGATGCCACTTATCTAGTTACGGGAGTGGGATCAATCTCACTCTACATGCCATCAAGTGATTCATGAGCTAGATGATAGCTTGAATGTTCTTGGTTTAACAAAGAATCTTCTTTCCATTTCAACCATGATATAACTTGGGTGTGTCACTGAGTTTGATGATCATCAAGTCGTTATCAAAGATCGTAACCCTGATCCAAATCGAGTTTGGACCAAACGTGTGCGAGAAGGTGACCTCCACAAATTGCTTGTTGCTCTGATCAAACATGGAGCTTTATTGCATGACAGCAAGAACTTGTGTAAGCTTTGGTACAAGAGGTTTCGTTACATGCACCATGGAGCATTACCTCTCTTGAACGACATGATGCAAGGAATGCTAGAAGAGTGTGCAAGGGCTATGCACTCAACAAGCATGCCAACACTGCTTTCCCAAGCAGTGAGCATACATCAAGAGGGATTCTTGATCTAATCCATTCATACACATGTGGACCAATGATTCCAGCATCACTAACAGGTAACATTTATTATGTTTCTTTCATAGATGATTCCTCTAGGAAAACCTAGATTTACTTTATGACGACAAATGATGAAGTCGTTGGTAAGTTTCAAGATTTTAAAGCTCTTGTGGAGAAACAGAAAATTAAGACGATTAAAGTGTTGAGGTCTAACAATGGAGGAGAGTACACCTCCATGGACTTTAATTCCTTTTGCAAGGAAGCAAGGATCAAGAGGGGGACAATAGTACCTTACAACCCTCAACAAAATGGGGTAAGAATATGTCCATCATAGAAACAACAAAGGTTATGATTCATGATCTAGATCAAAGGTTATGATTCATGATCTAGATCTGCCCATGTGTGTTTGGATAGAAGCACGCAGTACAAGTCTCTACATTCTAAACAAGTGTCCTTGCAGAATATTGAAGAACAAGACATTAAAAAATTCCTTTCTTGGTGAGAAACCATGGGTATCACACTTTCATGTTTGTGGTTCTCTTATGTATATTCATATGCTTGATGAGAAGAGATCTAAGCTTGAACCTTCTAGCATGAGGGGTATCTTTGTTAGATATAGTGAGTCATCCAAGGCTTACAGGATATATCTTCTACCACAACAAAAGAAAATAGTTTGACAAGATATGAAATTTAATGAGGATGCATGGTCCTTTAACTAATAGGAGCCTTGTACGAAGACAAAGGAGGGTGAACAAGTCACTATCCCAAGTGTTGATCTGTAAAATACAACAAAACCAAATGCAATTCAACAAGGTTCCAATGCAAGAGCAAATACCTCATTTTATCACCTAGTATTGCCAAAAAGCCCAAGTGGATGACCTGGACATTGTAGGAAGCACAAGAGCAAGTAGGGGCACCGAAGACTTCTTTTCAAGCGAGACATCCCCCTAAGAAATTTCCTAATTGTGTTGCACTAATGTCTTCCATCATTGATGTAGAGCCTTCTAGTTTTGAGGAGGCAAATGCAAAGCAAGTAGAGTGAGATGCCATGGTGGAGGAGTATAACTTTGTCAAGAAGAATGATGTTTGGGAGATTGTGCGAAAACCAATGAGGAAATCAATGATTGATTCCAAGTGGTTGTACAAGGTAATGGTAGCATAGAGAAGTACAAGGCTAGGTTCATAACAAAAGGAATCTCCTAGAGAGAGGGAGTTGACTATGAGGAGACCTTTGCCAAGTATACTTCCATGGGAACCATTATGGTTTTAGCATCAATTTTTGGTTGGTCTTTATACCAAATAGACATAAATAATACTTTGCTTAATGGTTTGATTGAGAAGGAAGTATACATTAATTAGCATAGGGGTTTTGAGATGCATGGGCGCGATACCCATGTATGTGGGTTAAAGAAGGCCCTTTATGGGTTGAAGCAAGCATCATGTGCATGGTACTCTAGGATTCAAGAGTGCATACTTAATTTGGGTATCACCAAGATGGTTCTGGATCCTAACCTTATTACTTATTTGATAAATCTAAGTGCTTCTCTTGGTCTTGTATATAGATGACCTGATACTTATAGATTCGTTCTCATAAGCTCATTGCATGGTGCAAGGCAAAGTTGGCCTCTGAATTTGTTAAGGACATGTGAAAATTTTGAAAATCCCAACTTAAAACAAATTCAAAAATTTCACCTCAAACTTGAGGTTCCCTGGATCTATTTCCTGTGAACTTTCAGCCTTATGGCTGAATCTGAAAAATAATTTATCATATATTTCACTTCTGTCCAACCAAATACATAAGGCAGTCCAAGAAAATAAACACCGAACCAATGTACTTCAAAAGAAAATCCATTTCCAGTCCTAAGGGCTCAATCCCCAACATATAACAGATTTGAAAAATACTTAAGAACAACAGATTTGTAACAGCCGCAAATCTGTCTTCTTGGCTTCTGTTTACTTGTCAAACAACTCAACGAAATCTGCTCATTGTTATGTTAAATCGGCATACATAACTAGCACTAGAAACTACTCAATTACCATGAGAATATAAGCTGAGAATAAGATGTGCAACTACACAAAGTTTGGACAGGAAAGTACTCTTCGTATATACAATAAATGAAGTTGCAAGTACATACAATCAGCTTATTACAAGCTGGTACAACATGTCCTTCAAGCTTATCCCAAGCTCGGACACTCCAAATGCATCTAAACCCTGGATACGGCATTCACCATCAAAGGCACACCCTAACCAACAAGCATAGCCTAGCAAGGCATCACACCAAGCTACTCCTAGCCACTCCAAAGGATCAACAACAAACTATCATCAACATCAAGCAGCCCACCCTTGATCTTCTTACTTTACTCTAGTGCTTTTGTCTTGCTCTAGGGTTTATATCGCACAAACCCTAAGATTCCTTGCATTACACAAGTACAAGCCTTTCAAGAACACCCTAGCACTAGTCTTGAAAGCTCCTTGTCCATCCAAGGGTTGGAGTGAGAAACCCTAGGTCTTCATCCCTTGCATCAACACAAGGGACAAGACCTCTAGAAAAGATCATCAATGGAATATCAAAAAGTCTTCTTCCAAGCTAAACATCACACCAAGCTAAACATCACACCAAGCTCAAGACTCCTCTACTCCTCTAATGCTCCATGCTCTTTCTCTAGCCTCCATGCATCACAAAAGTATAAGGCTCCAAAATCATCCCAAGCGCTAGTCTTCTTTCATCATGTCTCCCCTAAGGTTTCTATCACAAACCCTAGTGCCAACTCTCTTGCATCAACAATAAAAAACAAGGCTTGCATCTAAGTCTTCAACTCCTCTAGCGCTTATATTCTTCTCTAGGGTAATCACAAGCCCTAGTGTCATATTGTGTGTTACTCATAAGGACTCCAAGAACATCCTCAAGCATTAGCTTCCATCTTCATGTCTCCTATAGGGTTTACATCACAAATCCTAGGCCTTGATCCCTAGAAGACTTCTCCAAGACAATTACAAAGAGAGAATAAGAGTATTAGTAGAATGTAATGACAAAGGTGTTGATGTTTGTAGCATCGGACAGGCACTTCCACATCGGTTTTGTGTCTAACATGTAGAAGTCGTCCTTAATGCCTCTCAGGACTTAGGAGATTCATTTTAATAAAGTCATTATTAAAGTGAATGTACTTTTGTAATTAATGTGAGTTTAATTTAATTAAATGCCTGAGTATTTGGCATTAGTGAGTTAAATTAAATCCTAGCAATTAGATCTAAAGTGAAGGTGTGATCTTAATCTCGGCCATTGATCACTTTGGAGATCTTGGGTTTTGCAATTAGGGTAAACTCAAGATTATTAAAGATAGCCTAGTGGAAGGATGAGATACACACAGAGTGAGATAGGAGATCTCATTAATTGGGTGAAGAAAGACTTTCATCCAAGTGTGTAGGGGCGGGGTCCAAGGAAAGGAGCAAAGGAGTAGCAGACAAGTGTGATAGGCTATAGGCTATTTTGATGATTTGTATTTTCCTCGGATGGGCCATTATCCCAAACGGGAGCCCAGATTTTATCTAATAAATTCAACAAGGTACTGGTTTTCCCTTAGGGGTTTTTCCAGGGATATTTTACTCAGAAATTACCTATGCACATTGTGTTTGGTTTCCTATTTATGCTTTCGTTGTAATGTTTTGTTAAAAACTTAGCTATGCTTTTATTCAATAAAGTAATTTATTTGGAATTAACTGTCAAGTGATGGGTTAAGGAAAAATAACATGGTATCAGAGCGTGATCTTTGAAGGAGGAACCAGGAACACAGATCGTGATTTGTAGTGCAGAATATTATTTTTTGCAGGTTGTGGGGTTGAATTAAACTTTAAAAAAAAAAGAGAAAGGTAGTCGTACGGTCGTCGTATAGTAGTCGTCATACGGCCGCTAGTGTTGTAGCATTGTCTATAGAGGAGTTGTGAAGCTGCAGTGGGCTAAGATCGGGCTGCAGCAGTGAAGAAATCATGAGCTGAGGGAGGCCCACGTGGAGCAACCGGCTATGATCAGGGTGTAGAGTTGGCGAAGAGTGAGTGGAGCAACTGGCAGCTGAGAGAAAGGTGTGCAAGTGTGGCAAGGAGTAGGTCGTGTGCTAAGGAAGGAGCTCGGTGTGGAGGCTCAACAGAGGTAAAGGGATGTGGGAGTCGCTAGTGGAGAAGCCAATCGTCGAGTATTGAGGAGAGGCGGCTGTAGCAACAAGTCACCGGCCACAGCAGCTGCAGCCAGCAGGGATGCCGAAGCAGGCCGCCAACCGCTAGGTAAAGAAATGGGCGAGCCGCCAGGGCTCAGTCGCCACCGTCGACAGGACCACCAGGGCTGTCAAGGGCAGTGAACAAACCGCCAAGCAGCCTAGAGAAGTACCTAGGCAGCAGCAAAAGGTTGCGGGCAACTTCAGGTAGGGGTCGGGGCAGCGGGCAGTGGGGTCCGAGCAGCAAGCAACGGGTCGGAGGCAGGGGTCTAAACAGCCAAAGATCAAGTTTTGTGCTTGAGGGACTGAGCACAAAATTCTTCAGTTTTTGTGCCTAAAGGACTAAGCACATTTTCAACAGTTTGTGTTCTCGATAAATTTATGATTTCGAGATGGCCGCGGTAGGTTTGAGGTTTGAGGACATATTAGACGATGCATCGAACTTTGTGCCTTGGAAGGCAAGGGTCACATTGGTTCTCATTCAGCATGGGTTCTAGGAGTTTGCTAACACAAATGTGACCCCACTGACAGATCCAAAAGACCTGGTCGCCCATGAGTTGAAGGACATGAAAGCCAGGAGGATCATCTTAGATGCGGTGAAGGATCATTTGATCCCTTACATATCTGAGAAGAAGTCAACCAAGGATATGTTTGTAGCTCTGACGAACCTTTTTCAAATCAGCAATACAAACAGGAAAATGGTGTTGAGGGAGAAGCTCAAAGACACCAAGATGACCAAATTATATATAGTGACTAGTTATCTAACCAAGATCACTCAGGTATGTGATCAGTTGGCAATTGTTGGGGAAGTCGTGTCAGATGAGGAGTTGGAGAGGACGGCCCTGAATGGTTTTTCTAGGCCATGGGCCCCATTCATCAAGGCCATCATTGCATGGGAGAAACTTCCAGATTTTGACAGGCTATGGGATGATTTCATCCAGAAAGAGATCCGAGAGGAATCTCTTGTAGGCCAACAGGTTGGTGATGATGAGAATCTAGCCCTAGCTGGCAAGGAGGAGCAGGGGGAATACAAGTGGAGAGTCAGCTCCACAGGCTGGAAAGAACAAGGATCTAAGCAAAGTAAAATGCTTTGCATGCCACAAGAGTGGCCACTGTGCTTCACAGTGTCTGAACAAGAAGAAAGGGAAGAGTTAGCCTCAGCAGGTAGCAGCATCTGCAGAAGCTCAAGTCAGGGAGTTTGTTGAGAATTTCGAGAAGGATTTCTCGTTAGTCTCTTGTCTCTCTGGCACAGATTCCGATAGTGCCAGGTTCGTGGATAGTGGGGCTTCTCGTCACATGATAGGTACACATGAGTTGTTCACCAATTGGTCATAGACGGACTCAAATCTGCATGTGGAACTTGGCACTCATGCCAAGTGTGGCGTAGAGGGAGTTGGGACAGTCATGTTTTAGCTGAAGTCAGGAGGTTTTTTGGAGGTGGAAGATGTCCCAGAACTGAGGAGCAATTTGCTCTCAGTCTCATCTCTGGAGGACAAGGGTTATGCAATCTTGTTCCAAAATGGACAAGTGTTCATACATTCAAAGGGAACTAGACCTGACACATCAGTCAACATTAGTGTCAAAGAGGGTAGGGTATACAGGTTGTAGGGAAAGCCTGTAAGAGGATCCAAGGGGATCTTGAAACATGGATCAATGTCGATGACAGAGGACGAGGAGCAAGAGGCTTCAAAGGGTGAGCAGTCGAAGGATGAGCAGAGTTCATAGACTTCTAGTGTGGGGAGTCAACCTTCATATGGGAAGAGGGAGTTAGCCCCTTCCAGTTATGTAAGGAGACCGAGTTGGTACGAGATGACATTGATGGATGCTCAGGAGCAGGAAGAGGCTCCTAGGAGCACATTGAGGGAGAGCAGGTCTTCGGCAAAGTTTCCAAACTTCATGGCACTGATATGTAGCGTCATCGACTCCATGACTTCCAGTATTCAGGGAGCAACTGACCAGCATGGGGTGTTGATGTTTGTAGCATCGAATAGGTACTTCCACATCTGTTTTGTGTCTAACATGTGGAAGTCAACCTTAATGCCTCTTAGGACTTAGGAGATTCACTTTAATAAAGTCATTATAAAAGAGAATGTACTTCTGTAATTAATGTGAGTTTGATTTAATTAAATGCATAAGTATTTGGCGTTAGTGAGTTAGATTAAATCCTAGCCATTAGATATAAAGTGAAGGTGAGATCTAATCTCGGCCATTGATCACTTTGGAGATCTAGGGTTTTGGATTTAGGGTAAACTCGAGATTATAAATGGCAGCCTAAGTGAGAGGATGAGACACACACAGAGTGAGATAGGAGATCTCATTGATTGGGTGAAGAAGGACTTTCATCCAAGTGTGCAGGGGCAAGGTCCGAGGAAAAGAGCAAGAAAGGAGTAGCAGCCAAGTGTGATAGGCTAGGTTATTTTGTTGATTTGTATTTTCCTCAGGTGGGCCATTATCCCAGGACAGAAGTCCGGATTTTATCTAACAAATTCAACAAGGTATTGGTTTTCCCTTGGGGGTTTTTCCAGGGGTATTTTACCCAAAAATTAATGTTCACATTGTGTTTGGTTTCCTATTTATGCTTTCGCTATAATGTTTCGTTAAAAACTCAGTTGTGCTTTTATTCAATTAAGTAATTTATTTGGAATTAANTCCCTTGGGGGTTTTTCCAGGGGTATTTTACCCAAAAATTAATGTTCACATTGTGTTTGGTTTCCTATTTATGCTTTCGCTATAATGTTTCGTTAAAAACTCAGTTGTGCTTTTATTCAATTAAGTAATTTATTTGGAATTAATTGTCGGGTGTGTTATCGCACAGTTTGTAGCTAGGAAGAAATGTTATAAAGTAGAAAGCCAAACTAGCGTAACAGGAACCTATCCCACCCAATGTCACCATGATGGGATGGTTCTTTCTCTTTAGGGAGGTGAGGCCCAAGGGAGACGTCCCCGGTGACCTGGGGCTTTGAAGAGGCTAAAGGATAATCAGACAATGACAAGTTTCCCCCTTCACAGATCACCACCAAAACAAATAGTCCGGCTTATAGCCAACAAAGATAACCAAGTAGAAACCCTGCCCGAGAACAAAGCAACAATAAACTGATATATGCAAGCTTTGGTTAGTACTTCATATATATCAACGACTATCTGGTATTCAATATAAGCAATTTGAATATAAATATTGACGGAGTCAATGATTATCAATAGCAATAGAAATCATATCACTTCATCAATAATTATTAAAATGATGTGGCATTCAATGTAATAAACCAACACTCCAATTAACTTATGCATAAATCACCATTCAATTGCTCAATAAGTAAAACGTTGTTGCAATAAAGATGAAATATCCAATAATGACGTCAGCAACTTAGGGTTAGTAGGGTTAACTAGAGCTAGGGTTAGTGTAGTTAGGGTTTCAATTCAAAATCTTTGAGAGTGTTTAGATCAAGTTCTACTTCAACGTTGGAGGACTTAGATCAGTGCCTTAGGGTTTAATGGAGTCATAAGTGAAGGACGCATAGGTTGAAGGAGGCAAGATTTCAAGGACTAGAGGGAAAAGTTTTGAAGTGTTGCTAAAGCAGGGCCTCAAAATCGAAACCCTAGGGGAGAGAGGCTCACTCTGGTGTTGCTAAAGCAAGGCCTCGTGCTCTCTCCTCCTTCTCGGCAAACGGCTAGCTCAATAATAACAAAATATAACCAAAACAAGAGGGTTTGATGAGGGAGGTGTTGCTAAAGCAAGGCCTTTCAACAAACCCTACAAAGAGTACGGCCCTAGTGTAGTAGACCTAGGCCAGGGACGTCTCACTCTTCTTGGCTTCAGAATAGTACAGCTAGCAATAGGGAGAGAAAATAGGAGTGTAGCTAAGGCTAGGCTCTTTCTTCCCTCCACAATGGCTTAAGGTTTCTCTATCAGGGGACATGAGACAATGACCTACTTGTGTGCTTGTCCCCTAGGGTTTTGATTCAGCAATATCTATAAACAAATGCAAGAAATTGAACTACAACCATTCATTTAAGACGTTTTGCAGAAAAATACTTACAAATCACCAAGAAATGACCATGCAAACCCTAGTTGTAACACCTTCCTTCAAGAGAAACACCATAAATGCCAAAAATCTCTTCCTTCAACAAGTGCGCATCACTTAATTCGGCCAAAGACCCAAGATAGGGCGCAAAAATCAGACCTCACTAATGAGTGAGTAAGTTGTCATGATAAATTGAGAGTGAAAATCTCTCATTTATACAAAACCTTGACCTAATTTTACATTTTAGGTCAGGTAAAAGGCCGACAAGGCCACATTATCAAAATCATATTGTTTTACATTAAATTGTCAAATTGAAAACCCTAATTGAGCTATAAAGAGATAAGAAGCCCCTCTAAGGGAGGTGTTAGCCCCTTCTAGGGCAAATGGGGCATCCTGGAGCAAAACGTTAGCCCTCCTTGGGCTTCTCCAACTTGCCACACGTGCCAATACTGCCCAGTCTGCCTCCCAAAATGTCCATACTACTGGATAACATCATGGCTATGATGGGTGACGTCCTAGGCCTTCCAAGGCCAACGTTCCTCTGAAAAAGGGCAAATCCCCCTAGGTCAAGCTCTGTCGGGTTGCCTCTGGTGGAACGTCCTCTTCTTCCCCAGTGCAGGACACCAATCCATCTATGTCTCGTCTCTGCCCCATGGTGGGGTCTCAGCATCCATCTGATGGGCTCTTCAACCCCATGGAGGTCCGAACTGATCATCTCCCCATGTGTATCGGTCTAAATGGTACTTGTCCATCGGGTATGGTCCTGCACATCAAAGGCTACGCCCTCCATGGGCTCATCAGTCACAGGGATCATAGCAATGTCAATCACATTTCATCATTAATATTATTAAACATGTGCATAAAATCCCTAATACATCAATCAATAGCTCAAAGATGTTACACAAGCCTGCAATACAAGTCTGGGAAAAAGGACAAGGCGTCTTATTGGGCTAGTGTCCACAGAAAAAGGCAAGTTCCCAGAAAGACCTCTTCCAAGCCATGCAAGTGGGTGGTATGGTCAGGGGATGTCCAAGCATGTGGGTGCAATGATGGCCAAGGGTACAAAGATGTTACCTGTGGGTGCCTTTGTAGAAGGCGAGTTGTCCCTGTCATGGATGCATTCTTTCCAAGCCCATTCTTGCCTTTATTCTTTTTTCATTCTTTTATTCTTTTTTATCTTTTTTGTGTTCAAGAGCTAATCAGGGGACATTGCCTTGGCATGGTGACCAGAGCTGACAGCGTTACCCACAAGTACTTTCGCAGAAATGAGAAGGTTGCCTCGTGATGAGACCCCCTTTCCCTTGGCCATGCAACCAAGAGTCACTGCCCTGGCGTGGTAACCAGCTAGGGGCAATGTCATACTACTAGGTACCCATGAACCTAATAGGTTGGCTCGTGATGAGACCCCCTATCCTCTGACTAGGTCTTTGTTTCATTATTTTTTTGGGTCCCTCTTGTTTCTTGCTGAGAAGCCTTTTATTGCTTTCTCGGGGATCCCTGGGCAAAGCATCTCGAGGTTCATTTTTAGGCTTTTATCTTTTACCAGCTTGCTTTTATCTTTTACCAGCTTGCTTTTACCTTCTGGGCCTTTAGCCCCTTCTTCCCACAAGGTAAGGTGCAGTCCCGAAGTAGGTCAACCCAATGCTTGGACAAAGGGAATGGGATAGGTGAGCGGGAAACAAGATGTAAGAGTGGTGGTATGATGGGAGCGAACGATGGCTTTTCAGAAATCCCCCCGGTGGCAAACCAAAACCTACAGACACAGGCTTGCTAGGGCACCCTGTCAAACCCCCCAAACATGGTCAAGTGAGCAGATGTAAGATCCAAGCAGTCGCTAGAAATAAGAGGAATCAGATGAATATATTTAAAGGTTTCAATGATCAAAGGTGACACATACCATGATACCTGGATCAATTACCTCATGGAGCAAGAACCTCTTCGGATATAGGACCAATCCGATGGCGATGGATACGAGGGGAAAAAAAGATGAGCCCTCCAGGGCTATGCTCAGGTCAATCTTGCTCTCGGTACTCCATGTCTAGGACCTGTGGGCCTCGAGACATGATCTCCTAGTTATCCCTAAAAAGTGGGGATAACAGGGTGCTAGGTTAAGGAAAATTAACAAAAGGTTCTCTCCTCCCTTTATATAGATTAGGTGAGGAAGACCAACATAAAACATGGACTAGGTCCATACAAGTAACCCTACACCTAAGTCAACAAGACAACCCCACATGAAGCGCTCTACAATACAAGGATGACAAGTGTCACACTAGGGTTTTACCCAACCCCAAGGTGGAGCAGTCTCCGAGCATGATGTCCCTTGGGCCCAACCTCCCTCCTCGATGCACTATCCAACAAGTTGTTAGCCCAATGCTCCCTTTTACATGGTGGTTCATTCCCCGAGTATCCCCATGCAAGGTGCTCCTTCTCTAGCAGTGTGCCACATGTCCTCTTGTTCCCACGCTCCTTAACATGTGTGTTAAGGTAGTTACTTGCTCCAACGCTTCTCAAGATATGTGTCCGAGTCCACAACCAACCTCCATGAAGTATGCTCCTCAACCCAAGCATCCTCAAGTCAAGTATCCAACCTCCAAGGTGTATGTCTCATGGTCCTGTGCTCTTAGGGCTAAGTGCCCTCCTACAAGTGCCTAACACTCATCCTCCTAGATAGGTACCTCTCCTAATAAAGCCACTGACTCCCCCATTGTGTGCACCCAATGGGTTAATCATCATGCCACATAGGATAACAACCTCCTAGGTAAGTGTATTATGCTAGCACTCTATCCAAGGTCAAGCATCCACTCAAACTGAGTCGTCCATATGTCCATCAAGCATCATCAAAGGACTAAGAGACCTAACACTCTCCTAGCTATGTGAAAACACTTTCGGAATAACCCCAAAAACTAACAAGACATGGGCCTTATGCATTATGTTTTTAAGTCTAGAAGTTTGGCAATGTGCAAGTGAGGTCTTTCTTGGACAACGTAAGTACACAATGGAGATTCTAAAGAGATTTCAAATGATGGATTGCAAACCCTTGGCCACTCCTATGATTTGAAATCTGAAGTTATCAGCAGATTAGATTCAGGTTTGATAGATCCTTCATTGTACAAACATTTGATTGGTTCCCTTATGTGCCTAGTAAATACCAAGCCCGATACAAGCTTTGTGGTGAATACTTTGGGACAGTTCATGGTTGGACCTCAGCAGATTCATTGGAAAGCTTCCAATCATGTGCTCCACTATTTGAAGGGCACAGTTCATTATGGTCTGAATTATGTGGAAGATGGTGAGTTGTTGTTGCTGGATTTGTAGATTCTGACTAGGCAGGAGATGCAAGTGCTAAGAAGAGCACTTGCAGATTTTTTTTCGGCTTTTAGGCTCAAGTATGATTTCCTGGTTCAGCAGGAAGCAGGCGACATTTGCACCTAGTTCAGTGCAGGCATAGTATATGGCAGCCAATTCTGCTAGTTGTGAGGCCATTAGGCTTTGCAAGTATATAGAAGACTGGAGCAATCAAATATTGGAGCCTACAATTGTATACAGTCACATCAGGTTGTTAGAGAATCCAGTGTTTCATGAGTGCTCCAACCACATCAATGCTCAGTACCATTTCCTTAGAGATAGTTTAGAAGGGAGCAGTGATCCTTGAGTATGTTCCTTCAAATTCGTGGGTTGCAGACATCTTGACAAAGCCCCTGGCTAAGAGAAAGTTCAGGATGTTGAGAGAGAGACTTGGTGTTGTGGAGAATTCCTTCCTCACAAAGAAGGATGGTTAGTTTTGTGTACTTGTTGCTCAGCGACAGTTCTCCTCCAGGCTCAGCACACTTCAGCARATCCATACAGTCTCGAACTGCATGCAGCAGTAATAAGTAGGCWGTGGTAGATGCACGTGTGCTCCAGTCTTAGAATAATTCCAGTTTAAGGATTTTCTGTAATTAGAACTGTTGTTTTGTTTTTAAGTTTAGCTTTTCTTTCAGATTTAGGAAGCGCTGTTCTAAATATAGGGGAGGGGCTTTACTTAGAGGAGAATACCATATTTAGGGTGGGATGCTTCCTAGGAGGCTGAACACACTTCTTTATACAGCTCTTGTTAGGGTTTTTTAAATATGGGAACCCCACAAGGATGGGCTAATTTTTTAATCCCGTAGCATTTTCTTCTCTATAAAAGAAAGGCTAATTTTCACTTCAGCTAGATCTCCACAAGGATGGGCTAATTTTGTAATCCCCTAGCCTTTTCTTCTCTATAAAAGAAAGGCTAATTTTCACTTCAGCTAGATCTCCACAACATGTGTTTCTTATGAGGAACTTTAAAATTATCAGTGAAATTATTATAAATTTTCATAGTTTTATTGTGTATTTTTACCATTTCTCTTCTATATCTATCGTATTTGTTCGATCGGCCATATTTTTAGGTCCACCATATGGATCATAACATATGAAAGTTGTACCTAAGGTGACAGATTATCAGGAAAAGTTGATGGTTTCAAAATCAAATTTTAGCAGTTTTTTAGTGACAAGGCCAACCAGGAAGCCTTGGTTCCCCAGTGATTCCAGCGTAGCATAGGTTTAAAGAGTTATATAAGATATTGTATATGGAGCCTTGTGATGTGTAAATGCATCAGAGTTTTCTAAGAGACAAATGATAATTTTACCTGCAACTATAGTAAATTGCAACAAAAAATAATGTCCATTTTCTGAGCAAGTCTGGCTGAAGATAAAGAAAGTTCTCAATCTGCAGGGTATGAATCCGAGAGTTGATCTAGAAAGTTGGGTAAGGAAGTGAAAGGAGATGACAGGTCACAATGTATCAATTCCTTTTTTCATTGTGTATTTTCTATGGTGGGCTCAAACAGTGTCATTTTCCAAAAAATCCAGATCCCTTGTGAAGTAGTAGCGGGTTTGATAATCAAGCTAGCTGGTGAGTTCAGGACGGAGCCAAAAAGCAAGAAGATCAGGATTCCTGAGATGCCCCCAGTTGCGGATGGGTTCCCTTGGGGTTTCTTTGACGGGGCCATCCCCCTCTATGCGGTACTGGAGCTCTCTTATTCCTTTCTAAAACCCATTACTTCACCATTAGATATGTCCCGGGGACGGGTTCAAATAATAAGGCCAAGATAGCTGCACTTTGGGCGTTGTTGTTCCAAGCGGATACGATGTAGCTGCACAAGTTGTAGGTGTTTAGGGATTCACAGGTTGTGGTGGATTGGATCAATAGGAAGTCATCTTTTCAGGTAAGAAGACTCCAGCCCATAATGGTTCAACTTCGGGAGATTTCTGGAATGGTTTTCATGTAGACATATTCTCCGGGAACTGAATTCTGAAGCTGACACCCTTTCAAAGGATGCTCTATCTTACGAGGTCGGCTCCTTTTTTCTACAGGAATTCTCAGAAAATCATTTGATAAAAGACTGGTTTTTCAGACTGTCATGTGAGAATGTAAATAAATTTCACAGATTTTACAGTATAACGCTGCCACGGGGAAGAGTGCATAAATTATTACATAAAACAAACTTACTTGCATAGCTTGAGAAAATTCTTCGCAGTAAGAGGGCACCGGTCTGCGTGCAAGTCGACGACGATGTCTCCCAAGCTTGTTGCGAGAAGAATGGACATGTTTGAATATGAGAGCTACGGGGATCCGAACTCGCGATGCAACAGAAAGAATACGCTCCGCTTTATATATGGTTTAAAAACAAACTGAAAATTGCAAGCGAAAATACAACGATATGTAATGTGATTTTAAAATTTTACTATAAACTTCAATGATTATCATATAACTCGAGATATGTAATTGCGTATTTTATTATTAAATATGCATTAATTTTATTATTAAGATTATTATGTGTGGGTTGAGATTATGTAAATATGTCATTTCCTACGGTTAAATTCGTGAAATCATTGTTTAAGGTATATTGTTGATAATGAGGTTTTAAATTATATACAATAGAATGGAAACAAAAGGAAAGGGTTTGTAAATGTGGTGGAGGGAAGGTGGTTGGTTTTTTAAAATTGGTTTTTTTATTAATAAGTTTAATAGAAATTAAATTATTTTAAGTGGATATTAGTAAGATATTTACTTTTTAATAAGTTTAACATGTCAAATTATTTTAAGTGGATATTAATAAGATATTTTACTTCTTAATAAGTAAGTGTGGTGTAGGTGGATTGTTAAGGATTTCGAAGAACTTACATTATATATGGATTTTCAACTGTGGCCCAGGTACCAACACCAGGGCTGAGTTATTGGGGGTTTGGGCATCATTCCACTTGGCTATTAGATTAAATATTGAGGATATACAAATCTTTGGGGATTCAAAAATTGTTATAGACTGGTTAAATAACAAGGGCAAACTCCATGTCATCTCTCTTCTAGGYTGGAAGGACAGAGTCAGATAACTGCAATCAACCTTCAAGCACATTAGCTTCAAGCATACTTACCGTGAGCACAACAAGGAAGTTGATTCTCTCTCAAAGACTACTCTCCATAAACAAGTTGGTTTAATCACCTACAATCACTGGTTAGATGGGCATGAGGGCCCTCCACATTTTCTAAATCTCTATTGGTATTTTACTTTACTAGTAATCTAGTGGTCTATACCTGTATCTGTATATGTTCCTTTTTTGTTGACGGAAATAGGTACAGTTTTGAGACAGTCAAATATCTGGAGTTCACTCATCTTTATGTTTTACTTCCTTGAATCTCTCATTTAGGAACTTATGTACTGCTTTCACACTCCACTTTCTAAAAGGGGAATAGATCATTGATAAACACTTTATATTTTTGGTACTGAAGGAATGGGCTATTGTAACCTTGCTATGAGAAGCAAATTATATTTTAATATAATTGAGAAATTTTTATGTTGGAAAAGTTTAACATGTCAAATTGTTTTAAGTGGATATTGATAAGATATTTTACTTCGTATTTTAATAGTGATAATAAGTGTTGCAAATCATCAACTTATATATATATATATATATATATGGAAAATAATAGTAAGTTTTTTTTTAATTGAAACTAGTAATCACATGGAATGAAGTTTAAGATTAACTTCTTTATATATATATGGAAAATAGTAGTAAGTTTTTTTTAATTGAACTCGTTATTGCATGGAATGAAATTTAAGATAGTCTATACTAGCACAACCACATTATTAGAAGTGGTTGATATACTTTGATGGCTTCAATAGTTTTGAAGGGTGCAAAATAGTACCTATGTCAACCACTTTTGAGAATGTGGTTATACTAATATTAATATTAGACAAATGAAATGAACTATGCATTACAAAAATTAAATCGATTATATTAAATCATCTATACTAAATTCCCCTGGATGGGGTGACAGAAGGTCAACATGCATCAAACAGAGTTAATGTAGTCAGTCGCCGCCCTCCCTCCTCTATTCAGCCAGATGCAGAGAATTAGCACGACCATGGCGGAGGCTAGCCTATGCAGTGTGGGAAATTTAATGCAACGTTCGATCCGAGGGTGCACCTGCCACCTAACTGGTATGAGGATGTTGAAGGACATCCATTTAGCTATAATGGTGATTTTCATCACTAGTTTGGGCAACCTATTGGAGGTAAGGCTTAGCATTTGGCATTTTCAGTTTGTTCGAGCTCTGAGGGTGGTCTCCTTCTCCCTCACTGGTTTCCCTCTGGTCCGTAGCTCTTTGATATTCTTTCCTCTTCACCCCTCTGATTTCTTTGCAACCACAATGTCGCGTGAGAGAGGGAAGCCCAAATGTGGCCCAGCTTATTAGAGCTTCATGGCCCATCGACTTTGACCGAATCCTTCTTCCTCTCCATTTTCGTCGTCCTCCACAGGCCCTTCCCTTGTTGGTTCACCCTCTTTGGATTCTCCCCTCATAGATAAGAATTGGAAAAGGGGTGATAGCATTCCAGTTTTCATTGAAGAAGAGTTCCCTTTGGTGCCCCCCAGTTTCCTCCGGCTTCCCAATTGATTGTTGGCACAGACTTACAACCCTCTCACCTCAATTCCCTGCGAGAGGAGGGTGTTGACCCCAACCTGGCTTTGGGGGGATGTCCAGTAACATAAGAGACTCCTCCTCCTTTACATGATGATGTGGTTCAGAAATATGCTCGCCCAGAATTCAAGCCAAACCCCAGTGCAGACACAATGGTCGTGATGCCCCACCAATGCAGCTACTTAGAGGGTCAATTGCAGATGATCTTTGACCTGAGGAAGGATGTTGTTGACCAGCTCTTTTGTCAAACCATCCTTTGTCGCAAGTTGGATGCCTTCTTCGACTCTCTTTCAAGCGAGCCCATCAAAAGCAAGTGCCTAACTTGCTACCAGCCATATGCATTCGCTCTAGCTTGGCCTCACCCCTCAAACAACAATGGGCATTCGGGTTCTTCCAGTGCTTGAGTTCTCTCTTGTCATGTCTTTTGTTCATTTTAGTCATAGTTACAGTATTAGGCAGGCCCATGACTAGTGTATAGCTTTCATAGTTTGGTTGCTAGAAACTTATGTATACTTTTACAGTTTTGAACATGGATGCTTTTACAAGCTTGTAGCCAGTTCTGATTTCCATCTGTTTGGCAGAACATGCTACAAGATTGACTATATGTATTGGCCTATCAGCTATCTAAGGTAATAACAAAAAATTATATATATATATATAATCAACTATATTAAATTGTTTTTGTTTGCTAACGTGTCCATGACCTGCGGGGCTAGCCTACGACTGAGAACTGTGGCCCAGGGGCATCTAAGCCTTCAAAATCATTGGGGGATCGCACCCAGCCTGGGCCACACCAACCTTTATCATGGTTGGATTTTTGGGTGTCTCTTCCCAATAGAAGTGGGTTTCGAACCTGGGTCACCATACAAAACGAAGTCCATTGAAACTGGCAACTCTATCGAAATTTGACAAATCAACTAAATCAAATTAAAAATAAAACAATAATATATTAGATTAGATTATTAAAAATAAAAATAGTATAGTTATATTATATTGAAATTCAACCATTTTAATAAACTAAATAATAAATTAAAAAACTATTTAATAAACTAATTAGGACTCTCACAATATTTTAAAACCATGTCTTTCTTTTATATTTTAGGAGTTCTTTCAATTGGAACAGTGTGCACATTCCAACTTCTTTCTTCTTATTTTTAAAACATGCTCAATGTTTTAATCAACTTTAATTGTGGATATATATATGTTATGCATGGGAGTAAGCTAGATCTAGAGGGAGGATTTTGGGACTGGTGTGGCTCATGAGGCTTTTATTATAGTTACGTCTAGATATTTGTGAGATTTAATGTTCTCCAGGACTGGTCTTATCAGGGATTAACCTTGGCGATTAGGTTAATGTCTTATCAGCCTTAACCTTTGCGGAGTTTCTATAGTCCTCCAGTTAGTTGTGGGTTAGGTGGATTTCTTAGAACGTCCCATGATGGATGTTGAAGTCACTACACTTATGAGTGTAGACGACGAAGCCATCTGGAAGTGTGTCGGTCTGTTTAATTCAGAGATTGAGTTCAATGCCAAACAGACTGTCAAGGGGACTTTTCTTTCAACTCGKGATCCAAAACTGCCTCAATCCTTACCAAATCTTCAGGAGGAGGTTGTATTAGTGATAGATCAATCATCAGGTGTGAAGTCTAAACGGGATACTAGTGAGCTCCTTTCTGGGAAGAAGAAACGAGTTTTTGGGCAGCTAGACGAACATTACAGAAAGGAGGGAGGAACAGAACGTCGATTTAGTAGGAGAGACCAGGGTCGCCTAAAGTCGTGGAAAGATAACAAGACGAAGCAGAGATTTGTAATGGGTTCAAACATCGATTTGGCGAATGCTTGCACTATGGCCATGTGTATGCTTGTCGGGAGACTTTCTTATCGCAAGATCTGTCATACACCACTTGTTGGATTAGCTTGAACTACTCTTTCCTACTACCTGCGTTGTTGACCCAGGGTTCATATCTTTAAGGGTACCAACAAAGCCTGAAACTATCGGCCCCTCTGGTAAACTAGAAGGCAACGCAACACACAGAGTGCACTACGCAGTCTCACCCGAGATAGCTTTAAATGGGTGGTTGTAAGACTCAGGTGTTTACAGCCTAGGATTGAGTATGAGATATGGGATCTGTATTCTGATCCATTTATTCTAGCTTGTGTTACGAACTACTGTTATTCTCTTTTATATTTTGACCTCCGTGGTATCTTTTGGTTACATCCCAATAGCAATTAACCAAGCAATATAATAACTCATTCATTCATTACACACAACGTTTAACTAATAAAAGTATGACAAAGATATGCTTGCATTCATCACATTACATAGGTATTACCGTGGTTCACCCCCTCCTGAGCTACGTCCACAAAGATTTGGCTCTTGGCTCTCTTATTATGGTAGTTCTCCAACTCTCGCGCCTTGCGCTTACAACTCTCCTCGGATGGGTAAGATCTCTATGAGGCGAACTAGATCGCACCATGCTCCTCGGCCTATGATATAATCCTCAAGATATACCTTCCCTCCTCTTCTCTAGCTCAATCGCTTTACAAAAGTAGTTCTTCTAATCAAAAACATTACATGAAAACAATCTGAACTCTACAAAGGTAGCGAACCGAACCTCTCTATGATACTTGCGTATCTATATTTATAACTATCGAGCTCTTCGGCCATTTACACAAAAACCTTAAAAAAACCCTAACCCTACTGTCGTTAGGTCTTCTTTCTCTGCATGTGTGCCTTGCTTCCTTCCAGTTGTCGCCTCCTCCTTACATGCGTGCGTTCTGTGCTTCTTACCATTTGTCACTTTCCTCTTGCACGCTTTCTTTCCCACGATTGCTCTTCTAGCTGTCATTCTTCTTTGTGCACGCTTTCTTTCCCACTTCGGCCTGCTACCAGCAGGCCCCCAACACTAACATGTGACTTGTTCTGATTCACTTAATCTTTATGAGTTGCCTTGATCTCCTCGGTGATTGTCTGGAACTTTTCCCTCAGCTCTGTTGCTTTTGTCAGTGCCTGCGCGGTCCTCTCCTTAATGGTATCCACTACCTGAACTGACACTTCGTCGCTCAGTAATCCTGTGCATTTTGCCTGTGTCTGTGCCATCTATGTTCTAGCTGCTTCTGCCTGTGCGAGTACTTATGCTACCTGTTCCTGTAATGGTTCTATTTGAGCCCGACGCTCCTGTTTCTGTGTTTGCGCAATGATAAGGTCTACTTGCATCTTCTTCAGCTCTTGCGTCCCCTTGACGCGTTCTGGGATTGGTATGGTCTTTTGCCTCTGTTTGAGTTCTTGGATCGTTGCATTGATCCTTTCCTCTTCCTTGTCCTAGCATTGAACCTATGGATCCTCCTCCAGTCTTGTCCAAAGTTGCGTTGCTTTCTTGAGCAAGTCAGTTGTCATGCTAACCTGTTTCTCCATCTCATGTAGTTGTGTTGTTGCTGCCTACCTCCTTTGCTCCTTTACTGTTGGTGGAGTTGTTGGTGTCAGTTGTTCTCGGAGATCCTCGATCTCCTTCTGGTATCGAGCAATTGCCTGCGCAATCTGGTCAATCTTTTCTGCGGTTGGGAGTTCGTTTCCTTGCGAAGTGCTTGAAAGTTTCCCAAAAATTTCTCCCACTCTGCATTCCAATTCGTTTTTGCGTTCTGTCTCCTTCTGAGTTTCGGATTTGGCCTACTCATACTCTTTTTCCAGTGCTTCCCATTGTTTTGTTGCTTTCTGTAGCTCAACTGAGTTTTTATGTGCCCAAGACTGCATCTCGTGGTCAACACTAACCTGCAATTTGTACAGTGCCCTTGATGGTATCTGTGTCAAGACCAATTGGATGTGGTCCAAATCATTTAGTGGTGTCTATCCCACTATTTCATCCATCTATGGCATGCTGGTTTTATGTAGACCATTGTGTGTGCATGTGGCATTGGAGGGTTTGGTCTCGTTCTTCTACCTCCACTCTTTTGTTGGTTTGTGTTGTTGATGGCTCTATGCCTCTGCTGCTAATTGCTCTCTAGGTCTCCCCGAGTGTCCTGAGGAGTTGTCCCATTTATGCTAGCTCTTTTTCCAGTTTATCCCTGTGATGTGTTGCGTGATCGAAGTCTTCTGCTAGACAATCCTGGACCATTATGGAGATCATTTCTCCATCGTCCTCTGTGATTGTATAGTCCGGTGATGCTCATTGCGCCTTTGATTTCTTACATGCGCCTGTTGCCTGTACAATTGGTCTCTTAGTTCCCCCTGGTTCCTGTTTGTTGGGATTTGGGGCGGTCTCCTGCGCTCCCTTAGCTTGCTTCGATTGTTCGTTGGTCTATTTCTGCCCCTTTTGGGTCCTTATTGGCTTTGCCCCTTCGTTTGATTGAGTCAGCTTGTTTTGGCTTGTCCTTGGTTTCTTGGGCACTGGGTTTTGCGGAGGCTGTGTTTCCGCCTACGCTGCTTCTCCTTCTATGGGTCCTTCTGGTACTTCTTGGGGAATGGATGGGATCCTCCATGCATCAGGCCATTCGCTGATGACCATGTCTATATCACCCTCTATGATGCAGTAGCACATCGGTAGCCACTGTTTATCTGGATCCTGTCTTTGTTGTATCCACATGGCTTGACGTGTAGCCCATAAGTTAGCGATGTCCCCATATCGTGCAACGACCTTTGGTGTTATTCTCCATGATCGGCTATTAGCTTCATGTATGTCCTGTAGGTATTCTTCGAAGATGATTCCATTTTCCCTCTTATGCTTGCCCTGTGGCCCAGATCTTAGTAATAGATATCTCGCTCCCGCTGGCTATGGTCTAATAGCAAACACTACATACTCTGGTTCCCGCCATCCCATGAAGGCTATGAGGGTGAGTAGCCATGAGTAATGGAATTTTGTACCAAGGTCCTGCGCATCCTTGCAATCCACTTGGAACAAGTTTAATAGATAAGGCGCCCAACTCACGAAGGTGCCTTCTGCGCACTGAGATGCAACTGCGATGACTCCCGCTGGTACTTCATCTTTGCGACATTTTCTTAACAATTTACAAGCTAATATCTTTGTGCCCAATTGTGTCGTTGCATTGTTGATCTGTTTGATTATAATGCCTCTTGTCCCTCTGGCGGTACCATATTTCTCCTTCATTTCCTTTGCTAACGCTTTCTCCTTGGATTTATCATCCAAAATCAGGGCGAGATCCATACCCCGGCTGGGTAGTCTTGTTATCTGCGTGATAAGCTCAACAGTTATGGGGACGGGTCTATCCAGCCATATATTCCCTCTATGCGTGACTGCTAACAGTTGCTTAACGCATTTTGTCGCATACTTGTCTCTGCTAAAACATGGAAGTTTCAGCAACCCTAAAATGCATGTTCTATCCAGTCCAACTGCCCACTGATTGGTTGGTTGATCGTTTCTCCAAGTTGGTTTACCACTATGTTCTACATAAAAACCCTCGACGCAAGTTCCAGGTACTTGGTTTCGTCTGATACATCATGGTCGAAATGCTTGAGCTTCCTGACGTGACCCAGTAGTTGCCCCTCTACTTGTACTCCCTTTGGTATGCGTGGTAGCATAATTTCTGCTATCGGTTTCTTGCGAGGTGAGCTCGGTATCAAAACCCTGTCTTCCTGCTGTGGTGGTTGGTACGAAGTTCTAGCAACTCCTGGTTGTTGCCCTGTAAGCCATTATGGCCAAGTCGAGGTAGTTCCCGTGGTCTCTTCTGCTGGTTGACCTAGGCTGGGTACTTGCAACTCGTCTGGTTGCCCCTCTGATCCTCGGTTCTGTGTCATTATGTTACCTTCTGCGGCTGGTTCAGTGATTTCTAGTTGCACTTCATGTTGGGTTTTCGCTTCCTCATTTTGAGGTTCCTGCGTCCCTACTGGCGTGTCCTCTTTCAGGTCCTCTGCTTGTGGCTACTGAATCTCTTCTAGTATTGGTGTAGAGTTCACCGGCGGTATCTCTAGGGATGGGATCTCATTGATATCGATGATCTCTGGTTGTTGTTGCTCCTTTTCTTCCAGCGATCCCCGTGACCTAATTTGAACTTTGGTCGGTATGGTTGTCTAGCCTGGTTCAGCATGTTAAGGTTTAAGTTATTATTAGGTTACCTTTCTATTTACTAGATAACAATAGCATAGACAGGATCACTGAGAGAAACATAATCACAAGAGTACACAAGCATTTATCCTGGGAAACCCTCAAGGGGAAGAAAACACAACAAAATTTCCTTAATATAGATAGGCAATGCAATGCCAAGATAATGAACCAAACAACACAAAAATCTTCTCCCAAGGATGCGCCTCTCTCTCTCTCCTCCTTCTTCCGGAAACTGGTAACTGCAACTTCCTTCAATACTTGCGCACTAGATGAGTGAGCTGATTGTCTATCCAAATGAGGCATTGGCCTCTCTTATTTATATAATCTGGCAGGTGCTGAACAGGTGTCTTTTCACTGGCAGGGTTGACTTCTCATTATGGGTGGTTATAACCACTTTAATATATTCTGGTTGGACCAACTTCTCATTCTGGGTGGTTATAACCACTTTAATATATTATGGGGTCGTCTTTTCATTTAGCCTATTACAATTAGGGTTTGACCAATCCGCAAAAGGGGATTTGGTCAATTACAATGCCCGACATGATCAATCCACAAAAGGGGATTGATCTAATCAATAATAAATATATTTTATCTTCATGGATGATTTTAGGGGCTAAATTTCGCTCATGGGCTAATTTTCCATGGTTTTTCCAAAAACGAGATTCGCTATTTTAAAAATGATTCGCCCAAATTCTATAGGATAAAATTATTTTACCTTAAAAATTGCCAAAATGTTATAAAAACTATATTAAATCCTTAGAAATTTGAATATTTTTACAAAAATATCGCTAAATATTTATAGTTGGCATATGAAGGATTAGTAAGATTCGCTAAGGTTTCTACATTTTAAAATAAATTTCCATCCTTAAAATCATCCTTGTTTATCTTTATCCACAAAAAGGGATAAGAATATTCTTTSCAGTTACACAATATTTTAACACGGCGGACTTCGGTGGTGCTATAGTGGTGAGTGTCGAATTTCCTGAATTTGGAGGACTTCGGTGAGCTCTGTGGTCTCGCTCTGTTCGTTTGAGTTGTTGTTGCTCTCTCTTCGTTCTCCTTTCGCGAATAGACAAGTTGTTTCTGTGCTCGCGTGTTGTATGGGCTTGTCATGAAGCTTATCGAGGACGCTTCCTCCATGATGCGATTAATGCACCATAACTATGGGTTCAATGCATCTACGGCAGTTTCGTACTTGCCATTACGCTTACTTTGTCGTTTCCAGTTGGCGTGTTTAATGTGATGTTCCATCAGTCCTTTCCGTGCCTTAATTTCGCTTAGGGTTGTCCTGTCATCCTGCTTTTGTCGAATTTGCGTTTCCCGCTTGTTTGTCTTTGGCATGTAACCGTTGCTCGTGCCTTTACTGCATTCGTGTTTCAAGCGTCCTGTGGCTTTTTCATCTCGGGTGTGCTTCGCAATTTTTTTTTTTTTATTGCGCGATGGGTGTCGACTGTCCTTATATAGCTTCAATTGGCTCCCGTTGATCATTCCTCTGAGGTCTGTGCCTGCTAAATCTTTTAACTGTACAACTCCACCATCTGTTACAGATTTGACCTCGTATGGTCCTAACTAATGCATTCTTAGCTTTCCTGGGTGCTGAAACGATTTGTTGTCATAGAACAATACTAGATCTCCTTCCTTGAAAGTCTTATTCTTAATGTGTCGATCGTGCCATGCTTTGTCTCTGGCCTTCTGCACTTGTTGATGGAATCCGACCAGGATTCGGTCTTCCTCCATTGCTAACAGTTGGTTCAATCTTTCCTCTATTGTGTCGCGTTCTATCATTTGTGTGATAGCTACTATGCTTAAGCTGGGTACTAAAAATTCTAATGGCACTACCGCTTCTTGGTCATAGACGAGTTTGAATGGCGTGTGCCCTGTCAACTTCTTGCAGGTCGTCTTATACGCCCATAATACTGCTGGTACTTTGAGGTCCCGGTCGTCTCTGTTGACGTTACAGATCTTTGTCGGTGTGTTCTCTAAAATCTTGTTGAAGGCTTCTACTGTGCCATTCGCCTGTGGATGCTACGGTGTGATTTTCTGGTGGTGAACTTCATACTCCTCGAGCATCGCGCAAATGGTGTTATTTTTGAAATGCGTGCCTTGGTCGCTCATCAAGACTCTTGGGCACCCAAACCTAGTAATTACTTGTTCAAATAAGAAGTGTGCAACTGTCTCTGTGCTGCAGTCTTTTACTGGTGCGACTTCTGCCCACCTTGTTAGGTATTCCGTCGCGGTGATGATGTATCTTGCCCCTGTTCTTTTGGCTGGTGGGTTAATTGGTCCCACAAAGTCTATTGCCCATTTATCAAATGCCTGTAATGTAACTTGCAGTTGTAACGAAATCTCGTCCCTTCTGTTGGGTTCGCCTACCCTTTGATAGACATCGCATCCCTAATAGTACTCTTTCAAGTCTTTGTGAATCGTTGGCCACAATAATCCTACGCAGTAGTTTTTCCTGCATAGTGTCCTCTCGCCAATCCCTCATGGGCTTCTGCTAAGATTCTTGGTCGTTCGTGCTCTAACACGTACCTTTGTAAAATGCTATATGCGCCCATTTTATATAGATGTCCTGCGATTAGTTGATAGTCGGTTGCGCGAACTACCAAGTTCTTCTTCTGTGCGATGGTATATTATTGCGGTGCAGTACCTGTGCTCAAGTACTGGATGATCTCTGTGAAGTAGTCATCAACAATATGTACTGAGAATAATTGGGCATCCAGAAAGTTGTCTTCTAAGTTCGTGGGTTCTTCTCCATTTGTGACCCATGATAGGTGGTCAGGTCATGCATTCAATTTTCCTGGTTTTATTATTACTTCAAAGTCAAATTCTTGAAATAACAGTAACCATCGACAAATTCTCCCCCCCAACACTGGCTTGTTGACTAGGTATTTTAAGGCTAAGTGATCTGTAGACATCTTGAAATGTTTTCCCAATAGGTAGTGTCTGAACTTCTGCAGTGCGTAAACCATAGCTAGGCCTTCTCTTCCCGTCATGTTATAATTATGTTCTGAGTCTGATAGTTTTCTGCTTGCGAACACTATCGGGTGATCCAAATCTCTTACTCCTGGTTGTGCTAAGATAGCTCCAAGTGATATCGATGATGCATCTACATGCACATGGAATGTCTTTCCCCAGACTAGAAATACTAATATCGGTGCAGTGACCATCTTTTCTTTCAGAGTATCCAGACCGTGTTGACACTCATCGTTCCATTGGTATTTTGTATCCTTTCTTAGCAGTTTCTCCATTGGTGCTGTGATCTGCGCATATCCTTTGATGAATTTCTTGTAGTATCATGTGTGTCCTAACGTCGCTCGTAGTAGAAGGACTATTTTTGTTGCTGGTAAATTAACAATAATTGTGATCTTTGCTGAATCGACCAATAGCCCTTGTTTGCATACTATATGGCCCAATAGTATCCCAACGGTGTTCCAAATATACATTTCTTTATGTTTAGCGATATCTGACACTGTCTGCATCATTCTAGTATCAAGCGTAAAACTTCCACATGGTTTTTCAATAGACTATAGACTGTCCAGTCATCCAGGTATACTTCGAGAAACTGATGGATGAATTCTTTAAATGTTGCGATAAGCACTCTGGAGAATATTGTTGGTGCATTCTTCAATCCAAATGGCATGACTGTGTATTGGTAATATCCTCATTCTGTCGCGAATGTGGTCTTGTATCTGTTCTCCTGTGCTATTTTAATCTGATGGTAGCCTGAGAATCCACCAGTGAATGAGTAAGCTTCGTGTCCCCCCACATTCTCTAACACTTCATCCGTGAACGGTGTAGGGAATGGGATGTGTAGGCATGCATCATTCAACTTCCTCAAGTCAACGCATATCCTAATCCCTCTTCATTGTTTCTTGTCCTATACAACCATCGGGCTTATCCATTCTGATTCCTCGGTTGGTTCGATTATGACGACTTTGAGCATCTGGTCGATCTCCTCCTTAACTTTATGTTTATATATGGGGTTCAGTTTATATGGTCGTTGTCTAATCGGTCTCGCTTCAGGTCTGAGAGGTATCTTCATCTCTCCCAGTTCTCCTGCTATGCCCTTCATTTTTGCAAATGTTGTAGGAAACAAGTCATTGTATTCGTGCAACAACTCTGTGATGCGTTCTACTGTTGGCTCATCCCAGTAGTCTCCAATGCTAGCCATTTTGGGATGTTTTGTTGTTCCAATGTTAACTTTCTTTACCTTGATTGGTGCGGAAATA
>SNQJ01S0042720.1:135333-148042 GCA_010110895.2 Picea sitchensis
GCAACAACTCTGTGATGCGTTCTACTGTTGGCTCATCCCAGTAGTCTCCAATGCTAGCCATTTTGGGATGTTTTGTTGTTCCAATGTTAACTTTCTTTACCTTGATTGGTGCGGAAATAACTTCAGATTCTATGGGTGGTCCCTTCACATCTCTTTGCCTTCTACTTCTTCAATCTGAATGTCACACGTGTCATCTTCGTCTGGTGCTTCCTCCTGTACCTGGTAACATGACAGTAGTTCCTTGACTGTCTGCTTATTTCGCTGTTGCTCTTCGATAATAAGTTCTATTTCCAGTTCTTCAATGAATATGATTCCTATGATCCGTTTCAAGGTTGCATCTATGTTGGGGTTCTCATGCTCGAATGAGAAAGTGATGGTAAAGTTATGTTGCAATGTCGTTGATGTTGAAGTTCCTTTGCGCAATTCTTGATCTGTATACTAGTTCGCAGGTATGCCCTCTAAAGTGTGAATGAAGTGGTGAGGCCATTCCTCTGGTGGTGTCATTTTCCACAGCATTTTGCACTCCTCCAAGTGTTTCGCTGGTGTCCCTAGTCCTTCATATCTCTGTTGTTTGTTGTTTTTCTGTTCTACGTCGAACCTTATGCGCAGTAACTGCTTACATTGGTACCAATTTGTGATAGTCTTCTTGTGTGCGCCCCACCATCTTGCGGGTGTGGCCTTAAGTGCTAAGTCTAGTGCTAGTAGCCTTTAGTTCTCTAATACTTCGTCTTCATATTGTGTTAAGAATGTTTCCAAATCATTTAGTACGTGCAAACTGGGTGGTTCTTTGATTTCTATACCCATCCACCGTACTGCGTGATCTATTCTTGCACATCTTCTCGTGGATACTTCATGTAGTCTCTGCTGCCAGTTTTTTAGCCCGGTGTCTAAATCTGTTGCGCATGAAGTAATGCTACACCAACTGAGTACCATGTCTGTAGTTGGGTTTACGTAATCCTCCTCATGTGCAATTGTGATGTACAACTGGTTTTTCTCCTCTAAGTCCAGGCAAGTGGGTTCTACGAACCTCTCCCCTTTTGATGGGTCTAATGGTGCTATGACCCTGTAATCTCCGGATTCAAATGTCATTTTTCTTGTCTTCAAGTTGATTATGGTCTGGTTGTCAAACGCCCAATCCAGACCGAGTAGTGCTGGGTACGGTGTTGTGCCATCTACTATTTCGATGACTTCAAAGTCTGTCTTAGTGCGCACTCCATCAAGATCTATTATTACTCCTTTTAGTCTCCCTATTGGTAGGACCCTATGTTGGTTTGCTAGTTTTAATTGGACATTTGAGTATCCCAATGTTGGCTCTCCCATGCATTGCCAGGTTTTCTTGGGTAACACATTCACTTTGGATTCTAGGTCGAGTATGATGTCTCCCATATTAAAATCCCCAATGTTAGCATTCAGTCTGAATTCCCTACTTGTTCTTCTTCTTGTGTGTAGATGATTAACGGTTTTCGGTTGTAGATTTTGTTCCGTCTCGTTGCTACATTTCTCTAGGATGTTTTGCAATATTTTCACATATGACAGATCACTTAACATTTTTATGCCTAATTGCAAAAAGTCTTTGATAGTACTTACTTGTCCCTTGGGTGGCATTCCGTTGGTATGATCCATTGATGGCGACATTTCATATTCCGGGGCTTCATGGGCTGGTTGCGTAGTGGAAGTCAATGTTGTGTCAACCTTCTTAAATTCTTGTCTGGCTTCCTTAAAAGTCTCCTTTTCTTTGGGTGCGTCAAACTGCTTCCTCGGTTCAATGTTCTTCTTTACCCATTGGTTCTGTGTGGGTTCCTATCGTACTCTGTTGTTTCCTGTTTTCGTTCCTCCACGAGTGACTATATTGATGTTACGTCAATCCTCTCTTGCTTCGGTTGAAATCCATTGAACATTCTGGTTGTTCTGGTTCCTCTTTTCCTGGATCTTTACTTATAGTGTCAGACATTCCTCTGTCTCATGGTTCGATGCGCGACAATACATACAAGTCGCTGGCGGGAGTGGGCATTCCCTTGCATAATGTCCTAGTTGCTGACAATTGTGACATGTGACTGGTCCTCTGCCACGTATGAAACCTTCTCTGGCTCTCGGTAGCCTGCTCGGGCTCCTCTCGACGCGTTGTACTGTGGTGGCCAGTTATACTACGTGGTATTATACTGGGGTTGCGCCGGGTTGTATTGCGACTGTGCGTTATTGTATGGTTGTTGCGCAGTATTGTACTACTGCTACGCAGTGTTGTATGGAGTTGGGTTTGATTGAACTGTGGCGTTGCTTGCCCATTCATCATTTTGGCATGTACCCTATATGTGTCTAATGTTCTTTCCCGCATAAGCTCCATAGTTCTGCAATCTTTGTCGTCGTGGCCCACTGACTTACAAAAGGTGCAATAAGAATTCTTTGGAACTGTCTGGTACTTCTGCATCATCATGTAGTGATAAGGGTCATGACCCGATTTCTTGCATATTTCGCACCATACTCCTCCCTGTCATAGCGGGTTTGGCATGCATGTTGCCATATGTTGCACGAATGTTGGACATTCATTCTTGTGGTGTCCTTTCATCCTGCATGTGGTGCACCAAACAACTTCTTGTTTGTCCTTATTCTTATTCTGGTTCAACTAAAATGTGAGGTTCTTCAAATCCTCCTTCAATTCTTCAATAGCTGGGTTCGTCTGCTGGTACTGGTTCTCTTCCAACTACACGGCTGCCTGTAGAGCCTCGGCCTGCATCTGAAACTTCTGCTGTCGTAAGGGATATTTTAGGTGTAGGAGTAGTGAGTTGAAAAATAGGTGTCGGTGCTGGATCTCGGTCATAAGGTATTTTAGCTTCCCCTTCAGTCGCTTGAATCTCTAGTCAATCTCCCATATAGACTCTCTTGGTTTATGTCTTATCTCGATCATCTCGTTCATACACTGATCCTCTGAGCTTGGCTTCTGAAACTCATTAATAGCTTCTTAATGTCTGCCAGTGTCCTCGTCGTCCCAGGGGAACTGTTCGTGTCTAGACTAATGTATAAGTCTAGTGTGCGGTCTCTTAGCGTGATCGCTAGGTGCGCAAGTTTGGTATCTTCATCAATGAACTGTTTTGCCTCCCAGATCTTTGCACAAATGAAAAAATGCTTCTCAGGGTCTTATGTTGCTTCTCCTCAAAATTTTGGTAATCTAATAGTGGGATCGTGTCTTTCCATTCTAAATATTGAACTGCTACCTCTGTCGCGCATGTAGATACTTGACTGGTACTGCCTGAACTGGCTCCTCCAGTTGTTGCTCCTACGGTAGATGTACTTCTTGTTGTCGTACTTCCTTCGAACTTCGATTGTATAAACGGTGGTGTTCTCTTTGGTGTATTGGTCGCACATGGGTTTATGGGTTACACACTGACATTAATATGGAAAGGATGGCTATCTTCTCCTCCGGTTCTTGGGCCTCTTGTTTTCATCTCATACATTGCGCTCAGGATTTCCTCAATCTGCTCCACAACCCGGAGATCCTCTACCGCTTCCTCATCGCTTGCCTCTTGTTCCTCTTAACACAACAACAAAACCATTTGTTGGCTTAGCTTGAACTACTCTTTCCTACTACCTGCGTTGTTGACCCAAGGTTCATATCTTTAAGGGTACCAACAAAGCCTGAAACTATCGGCCTCTCTGGTAAACCAGAAAGCAACGCGACACACAGAGTGCACTGCGCAGTCTCACCCGAGATAGCTTTAAATGGGTGGCTGTAAGACTCAGGTGTTTACAGCCTAGGATTGAGTATGAGATATGTGATCTGTATTCTGATCCATTTATTCTAACTTATGTTACAAACTACTATTATTCTCTTTTATATTTTAACCTCCGTGGTATCTTTTTGTTACATCCCAACATCAATTAACCAAGCAATATAATAACTCATTCATTCATTACACACAACGTTTAACTAATAAAAGTATGACAAAGATATGCTTGCATTCATCACAT
This sequence comes from Picea sitchensis, assembly GCA_010110895.2. Classification (NCBI taxonomy): domain Eukaryota; kingdom Viridiplantae; phylum Streptophyta; class Pinopsida; order Pinales; family Pinaceae; genus Picea; species Picea sitchensis. The sequence goes on from SNQJ01S0042720.1 coordinate 139,297, forward strand.
TACACAGGTATTACCGTGGTTCACCCCTTCTTGGGTTACGTCCACAAAGATTTGGCTCTTGGCTCTCTTATTATTGTAGTTCTGCAACTCTTGCGCCGTGCGCTTACAACTCTCCTCGGATGGGTAAGATCTATATGAGGCGAACTAGATCACACTAGGCTCCTCGGTCTGCGATCTAATCCTCAAGATCTACCTTCTCTCCTCCTCTCTAGCTCAATCGCTTTACAAAAGTAGTTCTTCTAATAAAAAACTTTACATGAAAACAACCCGAACTCTACATAGGTAGCGAACCAAACCTCTCTATGATACCTGCGTATCTATATTTATATCTATCGGGCTCTTCAACCATTTACACAAAAACCTTACAAAAACCCTAACCCTATTGTCGTTGGGTCTTCCTTCTCTGGATGTGTGCTTTACTTCCTTCCAGTTGTCACCTCTTCCTTGCATGCGCGTGCGTGTTGTGCTTCTTACTAGTTGTCTCTTTCCTCTTGCATGCTTTTTTTCCCACGATTTCTCTTCCAGATGTCATTCTTCTTTGTGCACGCTTTCTTTCCCACTTCGACCTGCTGCCAACACCACTTGAAGATTGGGTAGACTCAAACTGAAAACCACTTTTAGGCTACAGTCTGGAGGTGTTCTACATATCTCAAGGATGGTTCGGGTTTAGGTGTAGGACCTCAGAGGATGCCTCTTTGTTATTATATACTCTATGGGTGGTGTATGGCGAGAGCATTATGGTAAAGAGGTGGTGAATAAACTTTGACCCATCTCAGGAGTATTTCCAGCTCCTGCACCTTTGGGTATTACTACCTGGTCTACCTCTTCAGTGGTGGAATAAGCAGGTTCTAGTAGATGTGGCTAGTAGTTTAGGCAGGTTTATAGCAGTGGATGAAGCTGCTCTTGTAGCATCAGATAAACGCATTTGCAAAGTTATGGTTGAGATAGACATACATGCAGGACTCCCATAGACTGTTGAGCTGGAGTGGCGTGGTATGTTGAGAATACAGAGAGTTGATTTTTTGGGAATCCCTTTTCGATGTACTCGTTGTTGTCAAACCAGACATCTCCGCAGTGAATGTCTCGGGGGCTATATTGAAGAAGATTCCTTTGGTTCCTCCTTGTTATGTAGACCCACCTGCGAAGATACTCTAGAGGTTACTTAGAGTGGCTATAATGCTTACAACCCAGGAGGGGACCTTATCGATAGCGTCGGGACTGAGTGCAACTTCTCGGGTAAGTTGAGAACTCTCTGTCCCTCCCTTTATTTTTCACTTACATCCTAGGAAAGGGATACTTTGGATAAGACTGCTGGGACGGGGGAAAACTGTACCCAGTTTTCGGTGCCTTCTTATTCACAGGATATGGACTCCCTCCCATCTTTGTTCCTTCTTGTTACCCCGCGGGACCATGTTAGGAGCTCTTCTCCTGGTGTTGAACAGACTGGAACCCCTGAACCCGTTACCTTGCCTTTGGGTCTGTCAATTGCTCCTATTTATTTTTTTTCGAATCCTCCCACCTTTCTATCACCTCCGACAAAGGTTGACATTGTGAGTGGTGGGCTCACTATTGGTACTAGGTTTTTCGGGGATGGTCATTGTGAGGGACAGGGCCCGTTACCTAGTATTGTTCAGTTTCCACGTGAGGATGATGTTGCCCTCATTTCATTAGATCAGGATTTACATCGTAGTGAGGGATTGAGGAGGGTGGAGAGGGGTGAATGTTCCCTCAACTCAGTTTTAGATTCCTTAATCCATGCACTACAGGCAATCCCCGAACTGCTGCCTCTCCCTACCTTCTGTGGTAAGACTGTTGTAACACAAGTTTTGTCTAGTGAACCGTTGGACTGTGATGATTCTTTGAGCAGGGAGGATCAACGTGCTATCATTTTTAATGGTTTTGCTTGGTATAGAGGGTTAGGTTTTGAGATTTCTCCGATTATGACTTGAAGTGCTCAGAAGCGAGCTGAAATTAAACCTTCAGACTTGAATAACATTTCTTCCTTGGATACTGATCATGGGGCCTTAGAGGCATTAAATCCTTAGCACACGATAAATCATGATCATGTTGTCTTTGAATATCAGGGGAGTGGGGGGTTCCCATAAACTGGCCTCTGTGCGACGACTTCTTCAATTTAATCTTTCAAACATTATTTTCTTGCAAGAGACAATGGTTGACGAAACAAGGGCTAGAACTTTCTTTTCGAAACTTAGACCTGATTGGATTTCTGCAGTTGTAAGCTTTGTGGGAAAATCTGGGGGCTTGTTGGTGGCGTGGGATCCTTTAAAGTTTGATCTCAAACCTTTTATTTGTTGTGGTGGTTTACTTGTGACAGGATCCAATTATGAGCTAAAGGAGCAACTAGCTTTTTTAAATGTATATGGTCCGTGTAGTGACAAAAAAACTTTCTTTGAAAAGTTAGGAGATAGGGGTTTCCTATCTCTTAAGCATCTGATTGTAGTTGGTGACTTTAATTTCACTTTGAGTGAAGCTGAAATCTGGGGGGAGGGTGGACAACTCAATCCTTTGGCTTTGTTTCTAAAAGATTTGTTCAGGGAAGGCGAACATTTTGTCGGATGAGGTGGTGCCAACGTGGCGAAATGGAAGAAAGGGCGTGGATTGCATTACGAAGATATTAGACAAGACTTTTTTTGCCTTGGACCTATTGATGATTGTTGATAAATATTGGGTGTGGGTGGCATATCCCTTTATCTCGGATCACGCACCAGTTCTACTGCAACTTGATGGCAATTTTCAGCGTAAAAACTATCCCTTCAAATTAAACTCACGGTGGTTACATGAATTGGATTTATCTCAGATTGTAAATGAAGTTTGGAAGGATCCAAAAATTCTGCAAGAACCAGGAATGCAAAGAAGATTGGTCTAGAAGCTGAAGAGTTTAAAGACTGCAATAAAAATATGGGTGATACGGATTAAAAATCAGTCTTCTTTAAAACTAGGACAATTGGAAGCATAATTAAAGTTGTTGTATCAATGTTATTTAAAAGACTTAAACAATTGGGAGATGTCAGGCCAAATAAAAGAGCTAGAAACAGAGAGATTGAAACTCTTATTAGCAGAAGAGGACTTATGGAGACAAATAAGTTGGGTGTTATGGTTAAAGAGTGGTGACCAGAATACCAAATTCTTCCATCACTATGCTAGTGATAGAAAAAAACATAAAACAGATTTGGGAATTACAAAATGAGACATGCAAGGAAGTATCAGGTCAAGGGGATTTAAAAGAGGAGGCAGTTAAATACTTCAAAAACCTTGGCTTGACATCAGGCATCCTCAGAGAAGATCAGACTAAGTTAGCAAGTATTTTCCCTAGTTTGGTTACAGGGGAAGAGTCTCTACTTTTAGAAAGAACGTGTACTAAATATGAGTTGTTCAATATTCTTAAGGCCTTTACAAAAGATAAAAGTCCAGGCCATGATGGTTGGACTGTGGAATTTTTCCTCCATTGCTTTGATCTGGTTGGGGAGGATCTTCTAGGGATGGTTGAGGAGTCTAGGAGTAAGGGTGAGGTTATAAAAGCTCTAAATTCCACTTTTCTTGTGCTTATACCGAAAGTAAATAAACCAACTACTTTTGGTGATTTTCGACCAATCTCTCTTTGTAACCTCTGTTACAAAATTATTACAAAGATTCTGGCAAATAGGCTTCAGCCTATTCTTTCTCACAGCCTGTTGGAAGAACAACTAGGTTTTCTACAGGGAAGACAAATTTTAGATGCAGTTGGCACGACACAAGAATGCCTTCATAGTATAAAGAAGAAGAATCAAAAGGCTCTCATCTTAAAACTTGATCTAAAAAAGGCATACGATTATATCAACTGGGATTTCTTAAGAATGATCCTAATCAAAACTGGTTTTGGTTTGTTGGTAACAAACTAGATAATGAGTTGTGTCACTTATGTTACTTATGTAGTCTTGGTCAATGGGGAGCCAACAAATTTCTTTCATATGGGCAAAGGGCTTAGGCAAGGTTTCCCATTGTCACCTCTACTTTTCATCTTGGTAATGGAGTGCCTTAGCATATTTCTCAAAAAGGAAAAGGCCTTGGGGAAGCTGACAGGTGTGAAAGTAGCAAGGATTGTTAATATACTTCATCTTTTCTTTGTTGATGATGTTTTCATAATGTCCATAACAAGTATCGAGGAATGGAAGGAGATAGCCGAAATTCCGGAGACCTTCATAAACGCTTCTGGTTTAGAGATAAATATTAAAAAATCTTATTTTCATGTTGCGGGCATGGATGACTCCAACCTGGTTCCTTTTATAGAACTTTTTCCTTACAACTTCCTCTCCCTCGATGTAGGCTTCAAGTATCTGGGTTATTTTCTCAAGCCTTCTAGCTATAAACTGGAAGATTGGCGCTAGCTCATAAAAAAGTTTGAAAGGAGAATAGATCATTAGTGCAATCGTTGGCTTACTCTTGGAGGTCGGTTTGTGTTGATAAAGGTTGTTATGGAGAGCCAATCAGTCTACTGGATGACCTTGGTCACGGTCCCAAATTCAGTTTTAGTAAAAGCCATCAACTTATTTTCTCCTTTTTATGGTCAGTTTGTAGCGAGAGGAAACGTATACACCTTTGTACTTAGCAGACGATTGCAAGGCCAAAGAAGGCGAGAGGTTGGGGCCTGAGAAATCTCTTCTTTTTCAACAAAGCATTAGCGGTTAATACCTTATGGACAGAGCTGACCAAAGCAAGTATTTGGCATAATGTTATTAAGGATAAATATTTACCTTATAGCTCGGTGTTAACTTGGTTCAGGACGATCAATAGATCGCAGGGGTCTGCGTCTTCGGTTTGGAAAAACTTAATAAAAGTGATCTCGCTTTTAGATCATTGGTTATGTTGGAAGCTAGGTAATGGAGTGATGGTCCATGTTGGCAGAGATTATATCATGGTATTGGAAAGCAGTCTTATTTATCGTCTGGTCTTATTGAGGCCTTAAAAATTCAGGGTGTCACCTATCTGTACTAGGCACTTAATAGTACAAGAATGGATCATCTTAGCTCCTACTGGAAAGAGGAAGCTACACTTTGTCTCTCAGGTGATCTAGCTAAAGAATGGGAAGTATACCAGAGTGTTCTCTCGGGGGCGGGTATATAGTTATGTGATAGAGATGATGAACTTTTGTGGGTGGGAGGAGACAAATCAGGGATCCTCTCGGTAAACAACTTATATAAGGCTATGGCGGAGCTCATCTTGCAACATTCTACTAAAGGATGGAGGTACAAGTTATGGAAGTGAAACATTGCTCTGAGATTAAAACTCTTTTTTTGGCTCATCCTGGGAAACGAAGCCCTCACTTGGGAGAACCTGGTAGCAAAGGGATGGGAAGGACCGAGTATTTGTACCCTTTGTGGAAAAAGCCCGGAGACGTTAAACCACCCGTTTATTCACTATCCGTTCACCCGTCAAGTGTGGAGTCAACTCTCGAGGTTTCTCAAGTTTATTTTATTATGGGATGGGATTTCAATTGAAGAAAGTTTGGAGTCTTGGTTCATGCAACACCCGACTTTGGCTGAGCTACCAATGATTATTTGTTGGTTTTTATGGACGGAGCGAAACAAGGCTATGTTCAATAATGGGAAAAATTATACTTATGTTGTGGTTGTCAAGTCCATAGGATCTTTCTGTGTTTCATCTCGAAAAAGGACCCAAATTATGCAGGATCAAAAGTCCACCTCGACTTCAGCATACGGTGGGATGGTTCGATGGCGCGACTTTTGCAAATAGATCTCAAAGTGGAGTGGGAGGCATAATCAGGATAAATGATTGTAATTCTTATAAATGGACCTTCAACATTGGCCCTGGGACAAACAATAGAGATGAGCTTCTAGGCATCTGGGTAACCCTTTTCTTGGGCATAAGATTACACATTACAGATTTGCAAATAATCGGGGACTCAAAGATCATTATTGATTGGTGTAATGGCAATGGGAGACTCCAGACCTTAGCGCGGGAAGGATGGAAGGATCATATTAAAAAGTTGCGCACTCAATTTGAAATGATATCTTTTAACCATGTCTACAGAGAGTACAATAAGGAGGCGGACGACCTATCAAAGAAGGCTCTCAAGGATCATAACCACCGAGGTTCTATTTTGTATACAAAGTAGGAAGAAAACAACAAAGGACCTACTAGGAGCTTCAAAGTTTTCTTCTTTAGAAGACTTGTTTATTTTTTTTGAAGATTGTTAAAAAATATAAAAATGTTAGGAATCCTAGGTAAATCCATCTAATACTAACAGTAGCCCAAATCTAAATGTATGTAAAGATAGTAAAGTATTTTTATAACTTTCTATCTATCTCAGATTTTGAAATGATAATCAAAAATTTATTATAAGAAATGTAATCCTATTATATTTTGTTAATATAATGAATAGTTTTCTTTTCTGGAAAAAATATATATGTTATGCAACAAATCAACTAAACATTATTTATTCATCACAATATCAAGATTTCCAACCACTTTTAACTATGCTTCTGAATTCATCTCAATACTCACAAATATATATCATCATAATATAAAATATCTACTTCGAGAATGATATAAAATAGTCAATACTCGCAATTAAATACTCATCATAATATAAAATAGAATATTTACCTAAGAAAAGGAATGATATAAAAGAGTCGATACTCGCAAATACATATTCATCATAATATAAAATATTTACCTCGGGAATGATATAAAAGAGTCAATACTCACAAATACATAGTCATCGTAATATAAAATATTTACATGAGGAATGATATAAAAAGCTTATAATATAAAATATTTACTTGAGGAATGATATAAAAGAACGTATAGAATAGCTTGTATGCCATAAACTTTAAACCTCTAACATCAACGGGCTTCAAATATCATCTTGAAGTGGAAGATCTACGTCATTCAAGTGTTAAAATAAATATGAATGGTTTCTATTTCAACAATTACTCTCGGCTCCATATTGTTAAACTAAACAATGTTGCGACGATAATCTCAATAGAAAAGCTAAATTGAGCTATCATCTTAAAGCTCGTAGCGATGAACTAATGTTGAATATAATTTCTAAAAGAAATTCCTTAAAATAAATATAATACTTCATTTTTTAAATATAATATTACATTTACATGCACCAATTTAAAAAACCATTTACCTATAAGTTGAAAATTGAAATACACTTGTAAAATTCACAATTTCTCCAAATATGAGCTATCTTTTACGATATTTTTATGGTTGAATGTCGAATTGAAATAACAAAAAAATTACACTTTCAAAAAAAAATACAATGCTAACAGGGAGTCAAATTTGTTAAGGTTAATAACTTTGTTTATATATCGGTTTTATTTTAAAACATCAACCATAGCGAGATGCATGAGATATCAAAACTCACTGATATATCTGAGACATATCAGAATCAAATTGAGCAACTGCAACATAACATTTGGAGATGGCATGACAATAATATTTAATGGATTAATTATTGCATATGCATCATAATCGAGATTGGCCCTTGCCCAAAAAAAAATAGCTCTTGCTCCTAACACAGTGGTTAATATTAACCCTTAAAACCGTGTTATACATTAATCCAACTCAACAGTTAATATCAACCTAACTCACTTTTTTTTCCAACACAAAATTTCACATTATATTGATTGATAATATAATTTGTAATACAATGAAACACTTAAGCCAAATAAATATCTTCCACAATCCTTCATAAAAAAAAATGGTCAGAAGCCTTTGCTAGAAGTCTTTCTTTAGCCCTCACTGGACCTTGCTGTACAAAAAACAACCAAAAAATAAGAGCCTTCTAATAGTCCTTATATACTGTGTAATTTTTGTAAACTACAAAACAAAAAGAAGCTACAAAGGTTTATATTAAGTTGAGGAACAAAGTAGGGCCCTCTTGTCGCTCTATCCAAAGGTTGTAATTGATTTTTCCTTCTGGATTTAGCATTGCCTTCTTTGAAAGCTTATCTGCCTCGCAATTTGATTCCCGATAGATATGAGTGTAGTTGATCGAGGTGAAAGAGCTTTGTAGATCTCTGATCTTGTTTTTCCAGCACTCTATAACATTAACCTGTAGCTTTCCTTTTTTATTTAGCCATTCTATAACAATTTTTGAGTCACCCATAATTTGCATGTCAACAATGTGAAGTCTCGTCGCCAAAGTAAGAGTGACCCAAACTCCCAGTAATTCAACTCTAGTATTTGTACCTTTGCCACAGTTAAAGGTCCATTTATATACAAAATTCTCACTGGTCTTTATTAGGCCTCCAACTCCTTTCAGACGCCCGCTTGATAGAGCAGCTCCATCAAACCAGCCCATCACTCTCGAAAAATAAATAATGCTCTTAGTCGTTCTTATTGTTGCAGTAGGAGATGTCGAAATATTGTTCAAGGCTCTAATTGTCTTGTTTATCACTGAGTGCGTAGAAGGGCGCCCATTTTTAATGATAGTTCTCTTGAGTTCGAGCCATATGTTCCAGCAAATAAAACAACGCAGAATTTGATAAGACAATTCCTTCTTTATCCAGCTATCGAAGCAATCATTCAAAGAGGGTCCCCCCCAAATAGTCCTCATCTTTAGGCCTCCTATAATTCTTTGCCAAACTTTTTGAGTAAAGGGGCAATTGACTAGAAGATGATTTATTGATTCAGGTTCCTTTTAACAGAGGTAACAAATGTTTGGTCCTTCCAACCCCCTCCCTTGTAAGTTATCCCAAGTCAAGATCTTGTTTTC
>SNQJ01S0042720.1:148052-175270 GCA_010110895.2 Picea sitchensis
ACCCCCCAAGGGAGAGCCATCTGTTGCACCAATGGCTTATCCTTTTTTCATATTTAGCAATTAACCATCCCCAATCCTCAACCTTATAGTTCCCCATCTTTAAGTAGTAGCCCAGATACTTAAAGCCTTCAGACAAATTTACAAAGTTAAAAGGAAAAGCTTCTTTGAAAAGGTTTAAATATTCCCCCTGGATCCCCCAACAATGAAAGGTTGACTTTGTCGTTGTTAGGGACCTAACCCCTCACGTAGGTAGAATAATATATTTCGATGTAATAAAGGTCAATATTAATAAGGCCTAGCAATAAGTAAGAATAAGTCAAATGTAAGAAGACCTAATAGAAGCTTCTGCTTCTAGAAGGATCTTCCTCTAGATGGTTCTTTTGATAGACATATTTAGTATAAATAGGAGTTGAGGGTATGAGATATGCTGTCTTGGATATTATTGTAATACAACTCTGCTCTATTGGAGGTTGCCCCCTCGAAGAGGCAAGTGAATATTGCTCTTAGAATCGAAGTGCTCTTTCTAGTGTTATTTTGATATCATTTTGGTGTTATTGTGGTGTTGTTCTGGTTATATTGTTGTTTATCTGCCATTTCTAGCATTTTATTTCTATTCTGCATACTTTTTATATCTGGAATATTACAAGTGGTATCAGAGCACTTTCCTCGACAAAAAATTGTGGGTTAATTTTTTTTCAAGGTAGAGACGTATTTCAACGTATTTAAGCTACAAAGATATGTCGTTACGTGCATAACCCGCGGTTGGGGATCATACACGTAGGAAATACAAGTGGTACTTAAGCACACATATGTTGGCCACCCTTGTAACCCATGTTGGTACCCCTTCGAGTGGTAGCACATCAGACAACACCTGTATACAGATTGGCCTAGTTTTCCTGAAGCCCTCTTTAGATAAACCTATCAGCCGCCTGACTGTTATAGTGCCATTGAGAACAACACTCGAGAAGATACTCTCTAATACCTGGGTAGTCGGGTAGTATGACTAAGGGCACGATCTAGCCTTCTTAGTTGGTTCCCTGAGATATTGGGTCGAGTACTACTGTTGGACCCTGCACATATATCAGAGAGCTATAGCACAGGGCAAACCCTTGTCTGTAGAACCCTTGAATACCTAACCCCTGGGGACGGAAACAAAAAAATTAAAACAGACAAGATCTATTGCCGCGCAACTATGTTCGAGTTGCCAAATCATTACACATTTCTTCCTGGTTAAGCATTTGGGCATTTCATCACTGCAGTATTCTTCAGACCGGAGTATAACTCCACAGGTGTAAAAAAACAAAAGTCTGGAATTTTTTGCACCATTATTTGAGACCTATTCCATTGGATTTGTCTATTCGCCCTTATCACATTCATACCTATCATTTTTCAGCAAAAATTTTGACCCCACCCGCCCCTTTTCGGTTCCCTCGTCATCATGGCCCACACCCGTAGCCAATACTTGGAAGCTTGCTTCAATACCTTGCAATATAATTTCACAGAGACCCAACAAGAAGTGAGACAGCTCGGTGCCAATATTGCCACCATCAATAAAAACATGCATTCCTCCATCGCGGAAGTCAAAGAAGACCTCAAACAAGACATGACTACCCAACGTGAATTTGTCGCTTTGATGATCTATACCAAGCTACATAACAAAGCCGAAACTTCCTCTCTTTCCCATAATTTTCAGTCCCATCACTTTCAGCGTCACCTACGCCTTTCGCGGGTGGATGTGACCAAATTTGATGGCTTGGATCCCACTGGTTGGGTAACTCAAATGGAACATTATTTCTCTTTGTACGACATTACAAATGACTTGGCCAAACTCCGGTATGGTGTTCTCCATCTAGATCAAGAATGTTGGCAATGGTGGCAATGGAGAAAAACTGCCCGTCAAGGGTATGTTGCTTGGACACACTTAGTGGCAGAGCTTTATGAACGCTTTGACACTGACACCAACCATTTAGGCCGTTTGACAAAGTTGAAACAATCTGGCATAGTGGAAGACTTTATAGCTGCTTTTGAGCGATTGCCTTTTCATACAGAGGGCATGTCTGATGCTTTTTTTCGAGAATGTTTTATCAGTGGCCTCAAGGATGAGATTCATTCCCATGTCCTCATGGCTCGGCCTCAGAGTTGGGTGGAAGCTACTAAACGAGCTAAGGAAGCACAACAGGTTGTTTCTTCTTAAAACCGAAAACCCTCCTTTATTCCTCACACTAAACCAGTAAATCCCACTCCTCCTTCTACTCGACTAAAGATCCAAAAATTGACCAGGGTCGAAATGGCTGAAGGCCAACTCAAAGGCCTTTGTTATAATTGTGATGACAAATATTTTTTGGGACACAAGTGTAAGGAACAAAAGCTTTTTATGGCCATCTCGGAGGATGTTTTGGAAGAGAATGTTGAAGCTCCCCTTGTGTCTGAGTCACCTAAACCCACCGACATTAACCCTCCCTCTGACCCTCCCGAAGTAGAACCGATCATTTCCCTAAATGCTCTCATGTGCTTCTCTGCTCCCCAAACCCTCAAACTAATTGGCTAGATCAAGCATAGGAAGGTCATCATTCTTGTTGATAGTGGAGGCACCCATAATTTTATTCATCGCTACATTGCTCAAGAAACTAATTGCTATATCAGTGTAGTCAATAATTTCCAAATCATGATTGCCAATGGTGGGTCCATGAAATGTGGAGGGCGTTGTGAAAATGTGCGTCTCCAAATTGGTGACTACCACCTGAAATCTCATATGTTTGCTATCGACATGGGCAATTGTGACATTGTGTTGGGTGTAGACTGGCTAAGGATTTTGGGTCCCATTCTCATGGATTTTAAGGAATTAACCATGCAATTCGACCAGGAGGGTAAGCAATATAAGTTCCAAGGCATCACTGCTGGTTCCCCTAAGATCATTAGTTCCCATCACATGGAAAAATTGCTCCAAAAAGGTCATTCAAGCGTTATTTCTCAACTCCATGCCATACAAGCAACTGAGACACCCTTTGTGTCACAGGACCTCCAATCCATCCTCTCTAAACATCAAGTGGTTTTTTCCACTCCCCAAGGACTCCCTCCTTCCCGTGGTGTTCATGATAATCCGATTCCCCTTGTCCCAGGAAGCCTTCCTCCCAATATACGTCCCTATCGTCGCCCATTTTCCCCAAAAAATGAAAATGAGAAAATGGTTCAAGAACTGCTTAACATAGGTGTTATCCGCCATAGTACGAGCCCCTACTGTTCTCCTTTGGTCATGGTCATGAAGAAAGAAGGCTCTTGGCTCATGTGTCCTGATTTTCACGCCCTGAACAAACTCACCATTAAAGACAAATTTCCCATTCCTATCATTGATGACCTCTTGGATGAGTTGACTAGCGCCCAGTTCTTTACCAAACTTGATCTTCATTCTGGCTACCACCAGATCCGTATGAAAGAGGAAGACATTCCTAAGACTGCCTTTAGAACTCATGAGGGACACTATGAGTTGTTGGTCATGCCCTTTGGTTTGTGTAATGCTCCCTCCACTTTCCAAAGCCTCATGAATCATGTCTTTCGTCCTTTTCTCCGCCATTTTGTCTTAGTTTTCTTTGATGATATCCTCATCTATACGAGACACTGGATAGATCATCTTGCTCATGTGGATTGAGTTCTCCATCTACTCTCTTAGCACCAACTTTTCCTGAAACAATCTAAATGTGCTTTTGGCGCCTCAGAAGTCGAGTGCTTAGGTCATCTTGTTGGCAAGCACGACGTCGAGGTGGATCCTAAAAATATTGAAGCTATGCAAGACTGGCCTCACCCCAAGACTCTCAAAAGCTTGCATGGATTTCTAGGCTTAACAGGTTATTATCGCAAGTTTGTTAAGAATTATGGAAAGATTGTGGCCCCTCTCACTGCACTCCTTAAAAGTAATTCTTTCACCTGGACTCCAACAGCTGCTCAGGCTTTTCAAACCTTGAAGATGGCCATGTGCACCACTCCAGTCCTGGCACTTCCTGATTTCACAAAGACCTTTGTCCTGGAATGTGATGCTTCAGGAAAAGGAATTGGCGTTGTCCTTATGCAAGAGGGTCAGCCTTTGACCTTTACCAGCAGACAACTTTCTGAACATAATTTGGGTAAATCAATCTATGAAAAGGAAATGTTGGCTATTCTGCATGTTGTTGATCTTTGGCGCCCTTATCTATTGGGGAAATGTTTCCAAATTAATACAGATCATCAAAGCGTCAAGTATTTTATGGAACAATACATTTCCTCTCCAGAGCAACAAAAATGGGTGACTAAACTCTCTGGATATGATTATGAGATCATTTATAAGAAAGGAAAAGACAATGTGGTTGCAGATGCCCTTTCCTGAAAATATGAAGATGAAGGGTCCCTTTTTTCTCTCTCCTTCATTGTACCAAATTGGCTCCAAGTCGTTCGCTAGGAATGGCTACACGATCCCAAAAATTTGCATCTGATACAACAATTGCAGTCCAATTCTCCAGTTTCCCTAGGGTACTCTTGGCTCCATGATGAGCTTTGATACAAAGGCCATTTGTATTTAAGTAAACAGTCAAAACTTAAATCCACGGTACTTTCTGAGCTTCATGCTACATCCACAGCTGGGCACTTAGGGTTTACCAAAACCTATGACAGGGTCAAATGTTTTTTTTTGGGGGATGGTATGAAACATGATGTTCGTAATTTTCTGGTTGAATGTGATGTGTCTCAACGCAACAAGGGCGAAACAGTCAAATCTCTTAGCACACTACAACTGCTTCCGATTCCACGTGCTATTTGGCGAGATATCTCTATGGATTTTATTGTAGACTTACCTAAATCGGGCAATAAATCAGTCAACATGGTGGTCGTTGATCGCCTTTCCAAGTATGCTCATTTTTGTGCTCTTCAACACCCATTTACAACATCCACTGCAGCTTAACTTTTCATGGATCAGGTCTTCAAGCTTCATGGATCGTGACCCAACTTTCACCAGCAAATTTTGGCAAGAACTGTTCAAGCTACAAGGGATCCAATTGCATCTCAGCACAACTTATCATCCCCAAACTGATGGTCAAAGTGAAGTTGTCAACAAGTGTTTGGAAACATATTTGAGGTGTTTTGCATCAGAAAAGAAAAATCAATGGGCTCAATGGTTACCACTAGCTGAATGGTGGTACAACACTTGATACCATACAACTACCCACATGACTCCTTTTGAAGCAGTATATGGACAAAAGCCACCTTCGATTCTCTCGTAATTACTAGGTGTCTCGAAGGTCCAAGCGGTTGATCAAACGCTTATAGTTCGAGAGGCTATTCTCCATACCCTCAAAGAGAATTTGGTCATGGCCCAGAATCAGATGAAGCAACAAGAAGATCAAGGTCGCTCTGAACGTCAATTTGCAGAAGGGGATCAGGTGTTTCTTCGACCGCAACCTTACAAGCAAAATTCCCTCAAGGCTGACCATTGCCAGAAACTGGTGCCCAAATTTTATGGTCCTTATACCGTTCTCAAGCGTGTGGGACAGGTAGCCTATCAGTTAGCTTTGCCCAGTCATTCTAAGCTACATCATGTTTTTCATGTTTTTCATGTTTCCCTCTTAAAGAAGGTGATTGGAACCAAGTGCCAAACTCAAACCAACCTTCCCGAGTTGGACAAAGAGGGCTCCATTTTGCTACAACCAGAAGCAGTTTTGGACCAGCATGAGCATCTCTTGCGTCAGCAAACCATCAAAGAAGTGTTAGTCCAGTGGAAAGATACAACCCCAACAGATGCCACTTAGGAACCATCTACCATTCTGCAACAATTTCCACATCTCAAGCCTTGAGGACAAGGTTGTTTTTAAAGGGGAGGACATGTTAGGGACCTAACCCCTCATGTAGGTAGAATAATATATTCCGATGTAATAAAGGTCAATATTAATAAGGCCTAGCAATAAGGAAGAATAAGTCGAATGTAACAAGACCTAATAGAAGCTTACGCTTCTAGAAGAATGTTCCTCTAGATGGTTCTTTTGATAGACATATTTAGTATAAATAGGAGTCGAGGGTATGAGATCTGTTGTCTTGGATATTATTGTAAATAGAGCTCTGCTCTGCTGGAGGTTTCCCTCTCGAAGAGGCAAGTGAGCATTGCTCTCATAATCAAAGTGTTCTTTCTGGTGTTATTCTGATATCATTTTGGTGTTATTGTGGTGTTGTTATGGTTATATTGTTGTTTATATGCCATTTCCAGCATTTTATTTCCGTTCTGCATACTTCTATATATGGAATATTACAGTCATATTTACCTGTAGCCCCGACGCTCTGAAAAATAACTTATGAATCTTTTCAATCTCTCTCCATTATGATAATGAAGCTTTGGACATTGTGAGAACATCGTCCACAAACAGAAGATGAAGAATCTTCATAATTCGTGAGACCTTTACTCCTTTGAATTTTTTCTCTGCCTGTCTTGTTTTTAAAAGAAGGTTGAGGCCCTCCATTACAAGAATAAACATAAGAGGTGGCAATGGGCACCCTTGTCTGAGTCCCTTGTCGCTTTGGAAGAAATAGGTAGTCTCACCATTTACCAAAACCGCAAAGGTCGCACTAGTCACACAACTCATGACCCAGTTAGTAGTCAAAAGACCAAAACCTATTTGTAAGAGAATCATTCTCAAGAAATCCCAATTTATACAATCATAAGCCTTTTTTAGATCCAGTTTCAGAATTAAGGCTTTTAAATGTTTTTTCTTTATACTATGGAGACATTGGTGAGCTGTGCCTATCACATCCAAAATTTGTCTTCCTTTTAGAAAGCCTAGTTGTTCACCAGATAAGGTTCTAGAGAGAATAGGATTAACCCTATTCACAATAATTTTTGAAATAAGCTTATAACATAGATTACATAAAGAAATCAACCAAAAATCATTGAAAGAAGTAGGTCTGTTGATTTTTGGAATTAAAGCCAGAAAAGTCGAATTTAAGGATCTTATCACTGTGTCATTGGTCCTGGAATCTCCCACCAACTCCAATAATTCATCCCCCCACCAATTCAAAGTAATGTAGCAAGAATTCAACCATCCAACTGTCAGGTCCCGAGCTTTTATCCTTGGAAAATGATTTTAGAACCACCAGAACCTCCTCTTTAGTGCATGGTCTTACATGAACCTGACTCACTTACATGAATTAAATTGGTACTATTTGATTGTTGCTTTAACAATAATTCTCAGTATGGGGATCACAATTGATATACTAATTTTTCATATAAAAGCAACTCAAAATCACCCACATGTTGATCAAGAATCAGATCCAGGAGGCTTCCCAGGTCCAGAAAAGGCTCAAAAAGGAAAGTTCTCGAAATCAGACGAAACTAATTCCATTGCGACCGACTCGTCTCACTGATTCCAACTATATATTTACTTTCTCAGATGGACGTTGTATGCGAGAGTTATCACACTTTGACTGCTTTCCCAAACAACTAAAAAGTCAACAGTCAAACTGGAAAAAGTCAATGCTGACATTAGCATGACATCACCATGCTCACATCAGGATAATGACATGTGGCAGCTCGACAACAGGGTGACTGGATAGTGACAGGGATCAATGCAGTGTGGACAAGTGGCACATTGTGGACTAGTCCAATGTTGACATGTGGCAGTTCATGAACCAATGAAAGGGTGCCACGTCGCATCCCCCCCCCCTCAAGGACTGACTAGGCAAAATTTTTGCAGCTCTCGAGGTTCAACCACATGACCTTTTGGTAGAGCAAATCTTTGGGAGTGGAAGAACGACCAATGCGCCAAAGTATTTCTTGTGATCTAAAATCGCATTTAATTAAATGAAAATGTATCTATTTGTATTAGAGGGTGGAAAGGGGATGCGGCTAAGCCCCAACCCACATTTTATTTGTGCATATAACCACAAGGCATAAGGGCGCGGGGCCACGTACCATCTACAAAAAAAGGGCGCCATAAGTTTAACAACTAGCCACGGTTTTATCCCATGCACATATGACTCGGGATATGATGTTTAGGCCAACGCGCAGAGTAGGGGACTCGGTCCCATTATTTCTTGCCACATGATCCGGTTTTTCGGGAAAGGGGCTAGGTCACAGCCCTTTGGGCTGGCGCTTGGCCACCTATTTATCCATATGACCTTATTTGAAGGGGCGCACGCTAATCAGAGGTGGCTAAGCCCTATAATTAACATAAAGTGGGTTTTATAATATGGTTTTTGGGATTTTTATTTGATTTTGGCCTGTAATAGTGGATTTTTCTCATTATTGGGGGATATTGGGCCTTTTTGGAGGCCAGATTTTGTGAAGAAGTTGGGGAATGATAACCAACTTCAGATCTATAAAAACTAGGCCTATTTGAGGCCATGAGGACAAACAGAGCAGAGTTATGTTGAAACAAAGACAAGTCAAATCCATTTTTATGCAGGGAAGCTGTTGAGAAGGAGACCTTTGCGGGCCATTTTCGGGAGCTACACTCAGTCTTTTTCAGTGCTGTCAGTTGTGTTGGATTTATGAGGTCGAGCAGAACACAACGAGATCAGAATGGATTCCATTTGATGTACTTTTTCTGTACTTTGAAAGCATTGAAGAATTAATAAAGAAGCCTCCCCCAGTAAGACAAAGGCCCGGAGACGTAGGCAATTTTGTGCCGAACTCCGTTATCACTTCTCTTGTTATGGTTTGTTGTTCTTATTGCTTCAATTCAGATCTGTATATTGTTTTATGGCTGCTATGTTTCTACATTAAATTCATCCTCTTTGGTTCAGCTTCATAAATGGTTAATTAACACATGCGATTAATAACTCAACCACAATCATTAAAAGATATTTTCGGATCACCTGTAGTTGATCCAACGGAGCTTTCAAATACAAGAGCAAAGACGCCTCCTCCTCGCCTCTTGATGTCGTTCAACATCTGCAAGAACTTGTGAAAGCCATATTAATTATTAAAATAAATATTTCAATAATAGCATAAACTTAAAGCGACATCAATCTATCAATACCCCAACCTGAATCAATCAATCTCCCAACTTGGTATGCATCTCTAAATCATGATGCAGTGGTGAAAGAAATTGGATTACTATGCTCACACAATTCATTGTGAAATTGAACCACAAATAGGTGAGCATGATAAAAAGACATGGAGGGTTGCATGGTCGTTCGAAAAAATCAAACGAACTGTTAGGACACCTGGCCGCAATTAAGGAAAAATGAAACAAATCACTCAAACACCTGGCCATGATTAAGGAAAATAAATAAATGATAAAGGAAAACAATCACGATTAGGTTTTGATTTTAATCCCATCCCTCCATTTTTGTGGATGACGAGGAATATTCAAAGTTCATTAAATCTCAGCCATCCATGTAATATTTATCTTTAAAATAACCTATATTCTTTAACCCCATTTCCAATATAGAGACAACTATCTACATAATGAATTCATTAGAAGTGAAAGAACATGTACATTTAAGTATAAAGTTGTCGATAAAATAAACATTATGTCGTCAAGCATTTCATAATTGATTGATGTTGAATGTGGAATGTTGAATATGTTGACTATATTCATTGTTAAAGGAGATGGCCTCCGTTGATTATGTTGGGTGTTGATAATTTTGACTATGTTGACTAATGAAGGAATAATTATGCTCATCATTGAAGGAGTTCATTTACATTGATTATATAAACTATGTTGGTAGAGTTGAAAATATTGATTGTTGAATGAGTTAACTAAGTTCATTGTTGAAGGAGTTAACTATGTTGATTATTGATTATGTTAACTATATTAAATGTTAAAGGAGTTGCTTATGTTCATGGTTGAAGGATTTGCATTGATCATATTAAAAATATTGATTGTTGAATAAGTTGGCTATGTTGATGGTTGATGGATTGGACTTTGTTGATTATTGAAGGAGTCGATTATGTTGAATCTGGAAGGAGTTGGCTATGTCAAATTTTAATTTTTTTGACTATTGAAGGAGTTGACTTATGTTGATTTTGTTGATTGTCGACTATGTTGATTGTATCAGTCGAGTTTATTATGTTGGTTGTTGATGGTATTGCCTATTGGTTGTGTTGATTATTAAAAATATGTCGAATATGTTAATTCTTGGAGGAGTTAACTATGTTGACTATTGATTGTGTTGATTATGACAACTATTAAGCATGTTGATTATGTTCAGGGGGCGACCATTCAGGTAAACTCACTATTCAAAATGTGTATGCAACCATCTTAAATTCGCACTGTCACACAAATATTATAGGCTTGAGAAAACACTTATGGTCTTGGCATATTCCACCCAAGATAAAATACTTCACCTGGCTATTGAATGCATACAAACTAAACACTTGGGACATTCTTCTATGAAAGGGCTGGTCTGGGCCAAATTTTTTCCACCTGTGCCACATTGATTCTGAAACTGCAGATCACTTGTTTATCAAGTGCCATTTCACTAGACATGTCTGGGAGAAAATTGCTTTGTGACGCAAACGCGCCACCCAGGCCACGTCTGCTCCCACCAGGACCTTCTTTCCCTTCGGCCCAAAGAGCTGAAATGCTCTTCAAAACCCCTTTCGGGACTTTGTCACCCACAAACTGCTCCTTATGACCTCCCTTCTTCAAATCGGGAAATCGGACCTCGCAGGATCGCGAGTCCTGAAACCACGGGATCGGGTCTTACAAATCCCCACAACCTGATGGGTATTTAACCACAGGTTCCTTCCTCTTATCGGAAATTTCACCCGTCGGGAAATTGCGTATCGGTATATCGCGATTCTCGTTGGCAATGTACAAGGGACGTTCAATTCCCCGAACTCCGATACCGTTTCCACCTGTCCTCTTCTCTGTTCACCTGGGACCCACACTCTATTGGTGATCGGGAAATCGCGAGTCGGAGTTTCACGATTTCAAATGCGCCAGTTCACAGGACCTCCAAACCTCCGAACCCCGATGCGCGACGACACCTGTCCCCTATCACGCCTTCCCGGGCCCACAACTCTGACTGTCGGGATATCGCGTTTCGCGATATCGCGGTTCCTGGAGCGACGGTTCCTTTGTCCTCAGAAACCCCGAAATGCCGAACCCCGATTCCTCTGGATCCTCGGACACGTAGCCCGACGATGAACGGTTGCGATCCCGTCGGGATATCGCGGATCGCGACTCCAAGTTGCACGAGTTCTCTGTCTTTAAAAACTCCGATTATCCGAGGAACTGAACCCCTATGACTCCCTGGCTTCTTGACACGTGTCCTGCCGAGATCAACGACTAGGATTCCTTCTCGGGATTTCGGGAATTTCAATGTCTCCGATTCTTACCCTGTGAAAACCCCGATGACGCCAATATCCCGATGTCTCCTCCGGGTTCTTCCTCTTCTCCTTTGGCTTAACCCCGGCGCATCTTTCCCGAGATCTAACGGCTAGCGAGATTTCGTTGGTTTCCTCTGTGAACCCTGTCCGTCGATTCCTTCTCCTTGAGGATTTATCGAGAATGGCTTAGTGTTCCTTCTCAAAACTTGCCCTTCAACGCCTGCGCTTGCAACTCCTGCTCGAGCTTCCCTCGACACAAACTCTTGCGCTCTGCTTTCACGATATCACGAAGGTTTTATTCCTCCTGATCTTGTCCACTCTGATTCCTTCAGAGGAACCTACGCGCACTCCTTGCACTCGACATTCAACAACTTTCCCAGTGTTGAATCCGTCCGACTCTACGCAACTCCTGCAACAACAGTTTTTTATCACCTTTGCTCAGATTCACAACTGAGACTTCGGCTTCAGCCTACGCACTCCTTGCACGGCTTCAACAACCCACTTCCATTTCTGGGTGAATGAGGACAAGATTTAAACCACCTAAGCCTCCATCAACGCACTCCTTGCGGATGTATTCAACTGCACTCTTTGCAGGAATCTCCTGGCTCAGATAGAGAAACAATTGAAACTCATTCCCTTTCCCTTTCAGACTTCAGTTTAAAACATGAAATCACATGCACAACATATACAAAGCAAATGCATAAGAAGAAAGCAAACCTTCATGAGCATCAATACACAGAGAAAACAACACAGACCATGAGTTTGAATCAAAGCTTCCTTCTATTAATTCAATATCTGTACATGGGTGTTCTTCATACAATTCTCTGCTTGCTCTTCCTGCTCTCCTACTTCAATAATGTTACAATGTACAATGTACAATGTACAATGAGGGTGTCTATATCCGTTTTCCCTCTCGGACTCTAAACTATCAAATCTAGACTTAAACATCTTATCTACCAACATTAAATCTATTAAATGCCTTCTATCTACCAAAGGACGAGAGCTTAAAGCTCAAGGTCCAATACAATATACAAAAGGCGCTCCTTCATAAAGGATTCATTAAAGACTTGCGCTACAATCCCAAAGCATTTCAAAAATTTGGGTTTGTTTATCCAGCTGATCTCCGCTTGATGTGCTGCCTCACTTGATGAGTTGACGATGCTCCTGCATCATACTCCTCGGCTTGAAAACTTTCATGGGCTCCTGTCCATGATCTCCTGCACGGTCTGTCCATGCTTTTGAATCTCTACTTCAGTCTCCCAGCTGGCATCTTCCACTGGGTGGTTCTTCCATTTGACCAGATACTCATAGTATTCCTTTCGTCTGGTCTTTTTGCTCACCTTCCTGTCAAGTATACGCTCCATCTATGGCTTCTCTGCAATCGGCATCTGCTTCTGCCACTGGATTTCTGGCTGTTCATCACTTCCAGCTCCTGTTTCCTCAGCCTTATATGGATATAAGTCTGAGACATTGAATGTCGGAGATATTCCGATCCCATCCGACAACTCAATTTCATAAGCGTTTTCTCCCAATTTCTTTAGGACTCTGCATGGCCCAGTTTTCTTCATTTTTAACTTGTTGTATGTTCCCCTTGGGAACCTTTCCTTCCTCAGGTGTGCCAAAACTAGATCACCAACTTTGAAATGAAGTTGTCTCCGATGCTGATCCGCTCTGCGCTTATATTCCTGGTTTGATTCCAGCAATCGGTGCTTCACCCTGCTGTGGAGTTCTTCCATCGTCTCTGCGAATTCTTCCGCGCTTGCACTCTTGGTCATTATCTGCTCTGAATCCCTCAGTTCAGATACTCCTCTTGGCTACCTGCCATATACAATCTCAAATGGACTTTTGCCTGTGCTTCTGTTCACTGATTCGTTGTATGCAAACTCTGCCTGTGGCAACACATTGTCCCAACTGCTGTGGTGCTCTGTCATCAAGCTTCTTAATAAATCTCCTAGACTTCTATTTACCACCTCTGTTTGCCCATCCGTCTGTGGATGATAGGCAGAACTAAACATCAAGTTAGTCCCCATCTTCTTCTAGAGTGTCCTCCAGAAATGTCCAATGAATTTCGTATCCCTGTCCGATACTATGCTTCTGGGTAAACCATGAAGTCTAACAATCTCTTTAAAAAACAAATTTGCGGTATGAGTCGCATTGCTGGTCTTCTGACATGGGATAAAATGTGCCATTTTAGAAAACCTGTCAACCACCACAAAGATCGAATCATGTCCTCTTTGCGTCCTCGGTAATCCCAACACAAAATCCATGCTGATTTCATCCCACGGCCTCTCGGGTATGGGTAATGACTGATAGAATCCCGCATTCTGCTTCCGGCCCTTCGAATGCTGGCAAATTCTACATCTATCAATAAACTTCTTGACTTCCAACCGCATTCCTGGCCAAAAGTATGCTTCGCTTAGCTTTGCAAATGTCTTATCGTGGCCAAAATGCCCTGCCAAGCCTCCGCTTTGTTTAGCTTTGCAAATGTCTTATCGTACAATGCCCCGCCAAGCTCACAGGTTTTTCTTTTTAACATTCTCCTCATGGAGCAATTCAATGCATAGTTGATTGCTCAACAACAATCCCTTCTCGATCATATAATCTATCCAAAGCCTGCCTTCGAACCGGATTCTCACCGCTTCATATGCCCTCTCGCGAAAACTGGATCACCTAAATGTGTTTAATTACAAATGTAAAATTCTGCATATACTTCACCCATTTAGCATGTTTCTCGATTCAACTTCTCCCCGTTGAGTTACATACCGCAGCGCTGATTATCATCAGAGTATAAAACAAATTCTCTTGGAATCAAATAGTGTCTCCATTTCTTCAATGCCTGTATGATGGCATAAAATTCTTTATCATACGTGGAGTACTTTACTTTTGCCTCATCCAGCTTCTCGCTGAAATATGAAATTGGTCTGTCCTCCTGGCTCAAGGCCGCTCCTATGGCAAAGCCACTTGCATCACATTTTACCTGGAACACTTTCGTGAAATCCGGTAACACCAAAACTGGCTGCTCCATGATCTTTCGCTTCAATAGATTGAAGCTCTTCTCTGCCTCTTCAGTCCAATGAAAAGATTTATGTCTTTTCTTGACTGTATCCATCATTGCTGCGCTAATCCCACTAAAATTCCTGATGATTTTTCGGTAGAAACTAGCCAGTCCATGAAAACTTCTCACCTCGAAGATATTTCTTGGTGATGGCCAATTTTTAATTACCTCCACTTTACTTGGATCCATATTTAATTCATTTGCCGATATGACAAATCCCAAGTAAATGAGTTCTTTATTCATAAATGAAGATTTCCTCATGTTGATCAACAACTTCTCCTGCTGTAGCTTCCTCATTATTGTAGCTAAATGCTTCAGGTGTTCTTCTTTTGTTTTGCTGAAAATCAATATGTCATCCAGATAAACAATGACAAACTTACCAATGAATTCCTTCAACACTTCATTCATTAACCTCATGAAGGTACTCGGTGCATTCGTCAAGACAAACGGCATTACTAGCCATTCATACAACCCTTCGTTGGTTTTGAAGGCTGTCTTCCACTGATCGCCTTCTCTCATGAGAATCTGATGGTATCCGCTTTTCAAATCAACCTTTGAAAAAAATTTGGCTCCACTTAAACAGTCCATCAAGTCATCCATCCTTGGCAATGGAAACCTGTACCTGATGGTTATTTTGTTAATGGCTCTGGAATCAATGCACATTCTCCAACCTCCATCCTTCTTTGGACTCAGTACCGTTGGAACGACACATGGACTTAAACTTTCCCTGATCAGTCCTTTATCCAATAGTTCCTACACCTGCCTTTTAACTTCTTCGTTCTCCTGCGGCGTCAACCTGTGCGCAACTTTGTTTGGCAAACTGGCTCCTGGTATGAGGTCTATATGATGACTCACACTCCTCATCGACGACAACGAATGAGGTAATTCATCTACCATGATGTCAGCGAACTCTTCCAGCAGTTCCTGAATTTCTTCTGGCAAATCATCCACTCTTGTGCTGGTCAAAACAATCCTTGGTTTCCTGACCACAAAGAATTGTGGATCTTCCTTCTTCTTTACTTCTACCAGAAGTTCCTTCCCACTCATGAGAAGTACAATATTTCTCGGCTTTGGTTTTACTTCCTTATCCTTAATTGGAAGTAGCATATGTGTTCTCCCATTCTTCTCCAAAGTATACGTATTCATTTTCCCATCATGAACTACGTTCCTGTCATATTGCCATGGTCTGCCTAGCAATAAATGACATACGTCCATAGGAATAACATCACAGAGTATTTTATCATTGTATCCTCCTATCTTGATGTCAACTAAGCACTGTTTGGTGACACTTACCTGATGTCCCTTCTGTAGCCATGAAACTTTATATGGACTCGGGTGTTTAGTCATCTCCAATTCTAGTTTCTCCACCATCTCGGTTGAAACGAGATTGTCTGTGCTTCCACTGTCCACAATAACCTTGCACTTCCTGTCTTTGGTCTTGCATGTGGTTCTGAAAAGTCGATTTCTTTGAGCTGTGTCCTCCACCTCCTTCTCGGATGTTAAGAGAACCTTACGCATCATCAGTGACCTTCCGTCTTCTGCGTCTTCTGCTTCAGCATTTCGCCTCTGTGCCTCGGCGATGTGAGCTTCTCCTCCATCCTTCTTCCTATCTAGACAGTCAACTACCTTGTGTCCATTCTTTCCACATGTGTAGCATGTGATGACTCCACCTCGGCCTCTTCCTCTACCTCTGGTACGAGGAAAGGTGTTATTATCAGCGTATCCTCCGCCATGTTCTGTCTGCTGCCTTTGTTGTTCAGTGTGATGGCCTCGCTGTGAACTTCCACCTCTTTCTGTTCTCGTCTGAGGCTTCTTCCAGTCATCCTTAGATTTCTGGAACCTATCTGGAGCAACTGATTTACCTTTTGGTTGGCTCCTACCTCGACCTCGCTGACGACTTAGCTTTTCCTCAGCTTTCAACGCCATTTGGTACGCATCCTCCACCGTTCTGATGGTTGTCATACTCATCTCAAACTTGGGGCAAGAGGATTCTCTACAGTCATTTTTACCAATACCACTAACATACAAAAAATCTTTGAAAATGGACATCACTTCTTCAATTCTTTCAAACTTCATTTGCACTACTTGTCTTGTGCTTTCCTTGAAAATAATAATATTATTTGTAAGCATTAGTCTAGATCCTACCTTGGATGAGAGGCTTAAATGTGAGAGGCATGTGGAGTGTAATTTCCCTTTATCTCTCCATTAAAATTAATGAAATTTGGCTATGGGATAGGTTGATATCCCTCTTTTCCATTAACCAAGATGACCCCCTCTTTAATATTTGTAGCCTTGTTTGTGTGAATATTTGCTTCTTTTTTATTCGCCTTAGAGACCTAATGAAATGATATCTTTCCAAATTTGTGAGATTCCTTATAGACTCAAGAAAGGATGGTTGCCAAAAAATATTCAGTCGAGAGGACTTTTGAGATCACCAAACCAATTATTGTGCTTGAGTTTCCTATAACCTTCATAGATTGAATTCAATGACCAGCTGCAAGATACAAACCTCGAAGCAAGTCATATGCTTCTGCTTGGTTCTTGGAAGAATTCCCTAATCCCCTTTCATATGTTGCTTCAATTTTTCCTTCAGGATTGATCGTGATCCCCTGCTCCCCCGCACCTGCCACCCTTGGATTTCCCTTTGAAGCTCCATCGAAAAATAAGATGTATGAATTGTGAAAGGATTTTGAAACTTAAAACTCCTAAGCATTCAATCAAAGGTACAAGATTGATATGGGTTTTGGGTGAGACGAAGAGAAGAGAAGACTAGATGGCGCTATCTAAAATTGATTGAGTCATTCTTTTTCATCGTCATTTAGACATTGCTCCCCATTGATTTTCCTACCTTTGGAATTTATATATTATTCTAATAATCAATTTTCTTTTGTAGCTACATTATTTGGATTGTCTAATTCTTGCCTAACAATTGCTCAGTTTCCTTCTATCCATATTTTCCAACATAAGTTGCCACACTCTTCTGAATATTAACATGTTTTTTGAAGTTCCCCCGTAGAGCTTGCCCCAATTTGAAAACATATTTTTCCATGAATCTGGTCTTTTGAATCTATGATCAATCCCAACATAAGCAATTGATTAAACTTGATCTATATAATCACATTCATAAAAAATACGACATCTAGCAAAAACAATTAATTTTGGGTAGCCCATCTGAGTGCCAAACAGATATCCAAATCCTTGCATGTTGAGGGAGAGCCATAGCTTGTCGTTGATGAGTATATCGTTGTTTAACACTATAGTATAAAGATCCCCATCCTCTATGATCAAGGAGCAATGAGTTCCAAGGTGCACAACCTTTAAGGTAGACTAAAAGTTGAGAAGCCAAAGGGGTAAGATATGGTGGGGGAGAACCAATGTTCCACCTTATCCAGTAGTATCCTTAACTGTCCGACCAAATAGTAATATCATGCAAAGTTTTTAGATTCTAAGAGTCCGTTCAAGTTTTAATAAGAAGGAGGTGAAGATTTTTTCCAGCAATTGATTTCCCATAATTTTATCATGCCAAACACTGATTTCTTCCCCATTCCCTTGTATCCAAGTGAGTTTTCATTAAATTATGGACGTTGTACTTTTGAAAAGCTTCCAAATGGGTGATCCTTTATTTTTATTTTTATCTTCAAGAGGATTACCTAGACACGGTTTATGTTCTCCTCCAAGGTATTTTTTAAGGAGGACCTTTTTCCATTGGGCCACCTGTCCCATTATCATTCTCCAAACTAATTTATCTCCCAAGGCTATCTTCATTAGAATAGGATCCTTTCTTTCTAACCCACCAGATTCCTTTGGATCTCAAACCATATCCCAGTTAATCAAGTGATTTTTTTTGGTATTTGTCTTATATCCTTGCAATAAAAAATTCATAATCTCTTGTGCCACTTGTTGTATAGCAACAATTGGAGCTAGCATGGTCAAGAATTGGAATATGGGAAAGGCTGAGAGGACCAATTTGATAATCACCACTCTACCAGCTAGATTCAACTGCTGAGCTCCCCATAGCTAGAAGTTAGATTTATTTTTTCCTAAGACATTTTGCCAAGACAAAGATGATGGGTTAGATAAACATATGAGCATTCTGATATACCTGAAAGATGTCCATGATTCTTGATATGAGAACGTCAAAATTATGGAGATGCTTGGAGTTGACTTTAGCTTATGTTCCACCCATAAATTGGTTTTTGTTATTATTTACTTTCCCACCCGAGGTATCGATGAAGAGATCCAACATCTTTTTGAATCTTGCTGCTATAATACTAGAGTCTCCTCCCATAAGTAAAGTGTCATTAGTGTTGTTCCTGAGAATTACTTTGGGCTCACTGAATAATGTCAGGCATCCAAAGTTTATAATATTTGTTTTTTATAGTGCTTTTCTACCTTCATCTTAATATGGAGCTTCAATAACCTAATGATTTAGAAAACACAGAGGCAATATCTCTTCCTTTTAGTTTTATCGATATTCAAGAGATGGAAAGTAGAATTATAACAAACAAGCTTGAAAAACAATGTAAGGTATCCAATGTTGATAAATCTTACTTTATTCGCAATAGAGGAAACATGAAGAGTATGTCTTAATAATGAATTAAGATGAGGAGATCCACATAGATACAGGTCTTGTTTTACTTACAGTAATAACAGAGGAAACGTTGTAGCTGAACATACATCGAATTATATGAACCACATTAGATGTATTACTAAATTGTAATCATTCGATCCTTAAGCACCATAGAGTGAAGAAAATGGACTACGATGAAGTAGCAACACACAGAAAACACATAACTCAAAGGAATGAAATGTAGAATCTATGTCTTTCCTGTATACATTTGTATTAAGAAGTCTCTCTTTACATTTGGCCAGAAAAATCCTTGATTATATCTCTAATATGTTTATTTTTACAAAATCGTCTTAACCAAAATTGGTTAGACATCCACACTTCTAGCTCTTAAAATAGAATACAATCTAAACAAACTAAATATTACAAAGATTTGAACATCTGTCCTTCTTCTTGAAACCCCTTCACTTGCTGGTTGTATTGAGGTTTATCTTTCCTTCATTTGCTCGGAGATGCAACTATCTTTTTTTGATCCTTATATTGCGTGTGTAAATATAATAATGCAAGTACGAACCTGGGGGGTTTTGTATTGACATTTAATTCAAAGGTAAAAGGCTTTATGCACCAATGACAAATTGCTTTGAATTTTGACAACAGCCTGTTGGGTATTCTGATATTGTAAACTTTGTTTGAAAATAAGATCATTTAAGACTTGCAAGTTAATATGATTGACTTGCAATGTAATATTTTTCATTCTCTCCCTGTTTTTCTTCATATATTTTTTACTTTTTTCAACCTCAACTTTCCCAATAAAAGCATGAATATCACTAAGATCAATTTCTGCCATTTCTACATTCGCAGCTAAAAGAGCATTTAGATAAGCATTCTTTTCTTCTTTAGCTAATCTTTTTCTTTCTTCAAGATCGTTTTCCCAGGCTTTTAATGTCATTTCTCCTTTCAACTGTTCAATTTCAGAAAAAGGAACAAACCTTGGTATATTGAGATTTTGCTTCCACACAATGAGTTCTTGAAATTTGGATATAGCAATAATAGATTCTTTCTCTTTGTCAGCAATGATTTGCAATGAGTTATTGATGACATGATAATGATTTTGGATAATATCCAAAACTTCATAGAAATTATGTTAAACTATCTGCAATCCCTCATTGATTTCCAATGCTTGTGTCTTAAAAGTAGGGATGTCAATAACTGTACTTTCAATTGTAGTTATTCGAGCTTGCAATTGACTTATGAATGTATCTCTCTGGGAAATATTGTTCTTACTCAAGTGTTGATCTTGAAGACTTACCTTCAATTTATCCTCTAATTGTTTGATCTGCTACTCAAAACCATGTTTGACCTGAGTTAGTTCAGAATTGACTTTCTCCTTGAAAATAACCTTTGTTTGTCTCAAATCATTTTGCAACTACTCAATTATAAAAAAATTCTAGTCAAGTTGCTCTCTAAATTTATCTATTGACCATAAGTTGGATGTTGCAAATGCCCCCAGGGAATCTGCTACCTATTTTGCGAATTCAGGATCACTCTGACCTTGTCCATCAAATATCATTTTTTCCCTTATAGTAATTACTCCTCCTTTTTGTTGAACTTCTCTTCGTACAATAGCTTTCATTTTCTTGCTGGAGAACAAATCCGATGAAGGCATCTCTTATGGTTAAATGGGTGTCAAATCATCTACATTTATAACCTATGAACCAGACATCTCAGAACTTGTTGCTAGGGTAGTTAAAGATGGGATGGGAATTGCAAGTGTAGTAGATTCCCCTTGAGTTGTGACATCTTTTACATGGGTTTCAATATTTGAAGTCAACCGAGGAAAACTATGTCCATGCTTCAGTAAAGCTTCAAACAATGAAAATGTTTCTTCAAAGGTCTTACCTGGTAAGGCTGCTCGTGTAATTGTCGTGTCCTTGGAAAATATCTCTGGTATATTTTCAAATTCTTTGGTTTTGACCTCAGGCAGATCATGTTTCTTGGGATATGATGATGGTGTCACCTGTGAAGTTGGATTACCATTATGAATAAGACTTTGTTCGAATTGTAAAATCCTGGGTAAACCACTCCTTCTATGCTTTTGGAAATTAAGAAAACCTTATTGTTCCTTTTTAGAAAGATTTTGGAACTTGGATATAACTTCATCATATGATCTGGCTCCTCTGAAAACCTCATCAAAAGGTGAATCTTCATGGAAATATTTCGTCATATTGAATTGGGCCAAATGGTTTTCTACCACTCTATGTGGATCATGCTTTTTGAATTCAATGGTAGATAATGTAATATCATCTAAGGCTGAAGCTTCAACCTTATCATGTCCAAAATCTGATAATGAAAATATACCAACCTGTATAGGATAGGTTGGCCAAACTATTTTCTGTATAAGCCTATATTTGTTTGACCATATTATCTGACAACAACTTTCCCCAATCAAAAGTAAAACCCTCTGCGACTTTATGAATTATAGGAACCCACTATATAGTGAAATGTGTAGGGATTTTCTTTCCGAACAATCTACAAAGCATCATAGCTACATACATAATGTGTGCATCACAATAAATAATAGAGTATATGCCATGGCTATCTGCTTTGAATTTGTTTTCATTTCCCCACCAGGTTTTAACTATATCATGGACAATCCTGTCATAGCTTGTACATTCATCTTTCTCAAATTTCATCACAAATGGTGCATTACAAACATATATGGGATTGCTAAATAATTTATACATTACTTTGATGTCTTCGGGTCTGAATGAGCTGACAATAGTCTTTTGATGGTTGTAAATGGTTATGGTCGGTATATCTACATGGTCCAGAGCCCATCGTATCATATCCGTATAGGGAAATTTTTTTGGCCTTGCTGCAAATTTGTGAAGCTCTGACTTGGCCAGCTCCTTAAGCTTATTTATAGTTTCTGCATCTTCGACCTCGCTTGATTCATCAAAAGGGAGAGTTTTTTCATCTTGTAGGATTTCATAAACATGCGCTCATGATTTAATGATATTTGTTAGGCGAGCGGTAGTGTCTGAGTAAATATCTGAATTTGGGTTTGGCTCTTCCACAAACGAATCTTGTCTTCTTGTTGCTTTGTGCGGTGCCATGATTTTCCGTCTCCAATATCATCCCCCGTAAGAAACAAAATTTATGAATATGAATGCAGAGGTAAAACTTCTGGACGCGAATGAAAAAATTATACAAGGTTCAAATCTTTTATTAAATTAAAACATAAGACACTAGTCAATTATACATTCAATCATTCATTAATTCGAATGACAGGGTAATCATGGTAAATCTATCGAATTTATTACCTGACAACAACAAGCTTTTTCGAATCTTTCACACTAACCAAGTTTAATATACCTTAATAATCACAATTAGCGAAGATAAGTATTTTGACACTTCGACTTTCGGGGGTTTTGAATAAGGGATGGTAAAAATATCCACGTGTAAAGAATGCCAAGTGGCATAGGACACGTCAGTCGAATACTTTATGTTATAAAACAAATTCTGGAAATTAGGAGCTTCATTGTGACGCAGCCCAGCCTCCCACAGGCCGGGACATGCCTACTCCAGAGCACTCTTCCATGCTTTGATACCAATTTGTAACGTTCCCGACCATCTCTGTGTCGGGACACACTACAAACATAGAACACTTACGTTATCTGTTTGCGGAACATACTGTAACATACTCAGCCTCCAAACTGAACTAAGCCACATACATATTTTTCCAACTACATGCCATTAAAACACATGCACACACATAACTCTTGCAGAAGCTTATATATAAACGTGAACAGACAAATACGTTATGTAAATGCATGGATTCAAACTGAAATAGCAGTAAACATATACATGTAGCATATATAGACAATACCCATAAACACACAGACAATTATAATCACACATGGGATAAACCCATAAAAATAAACACGTAAATAACAATGCAGCATGTAATTTTATCACATAAATGGCACTTATCTTGGTAATAATGTCACCAACTGCGTGCAGACCTTCCACAAACCTCCCAGCCTTAGACCACATTGTTCATCACTCTCAATAGTGAATCACCGCCGAGCTGGGACTAAACTCCACCCGGGCAAAGGGGTTCCTAACCAGGCTAAAGGCTCATGAACAACAGGAAAGACTCCGTCTCAGGTGTTCACTCAACTAATAGCCTACAGTCCCTCATTCCCCACATACCTTTTCCACCCAAGGAAGTGTGCCCCTTCTCTTCTCAATAGTCCCTCGGCTGCCCCACTTCTCTTCAAGGGCTTCAGCAACAAGCCGGACAGGAAGTCTCAGAGCCCTGCAATTGTAGTTCAACACCTTCAGGAAATCAATCCCCAACAATTCTCTCACCTAGAGAATTGCTCACGGGCCTGACAACCTGCCTCTTCAATATCCCACGGGCCTGACAACCTGCTTCTTCAATCCCGCTCCCAAGCTAATAGTTACACCCCATAAAAGGCTCTGGATACGGATTCAGGTAAATTCATGAAGATATCCTAGATAGCTCCATGGCTGGGAATACCCATGGATCAGTCCTTGTATGGCTGAATGAAGGTTCCCCCTAAAATGATGGGAGCCTCTCGGAAACAAACTAAGTCCAACAATATGTATGCAAGTCCCAATCTTGACACTTGTCGTGTTGGGAGCTACTTTGGCCCACTTGGCCCCAACTTTAAAACTTAGGATAACACAATTATCCATACTTTATGATTTAAGAAATATTAATATAATATTCCTTTTTGGCTCAAGCTCCCTAGCTTAGCCCCTTTCCTTAACTTAGCCCCTCCCTTTCCCTAACTAGTGGAGTTTAGTCCCCCATTTCATTTATCGTGGTCGGTTGGTCGGTCTGCGCACAACGATGTATTTTATATTAAATATGAGACATGTACAAAAACAGGCGCACTAGCGTTTACCATCTAGGCTCTCCGGCCTAATCAAAATGTAAGCATCATAGCTTATAATACTGGCTCACCAGCCTATAAAAAATATCATATACACAAGGCTCCCTGGCCTCCACATCGTGCGCGCTTAAGATGCCGCACGCGGTATCTTGGAATGCACACACTTCCTCGTTCTTACTACGTAGTACCTGCGCGCACTTATGCCATGAAATGTGCATACAGAAAAATGACATCAAAACAACTCTCCAGCTTAAGTACATTTGTAATTATATTTACAATTGGGTTCAGCCTTAGGGATAATACAATCCGCTCCCCTTATTTAAGCACTATCCTCAGTGCATCATGTACCCTTGTACAACTAAATTTCAAAAATACTAAAAAATATGCGGGTATTCTGCTTGCATTGCATCCTCATGCTCCCAAGTAGCGTCCTCAGGACCGTACCAAGTCCATTGGACCTTTACAAGCCCTATGGATCGATTCTGGAGCTGTTTGATTTTCCGGTTCAGAATGCGCACCGGATGCACTTGAAAAGCACCTTCTTGCTCCACCTGAATCACATTCCAATCAATAACATGATTAGTATCAGGTATACATTTCTTTAGCAATGATACATGGAATACATTATGAACAGTCATAGATGCAGGCAATGCAATCATATAAGCTATTGGACCAATCCTCTCTAGGATTTCAAATGGCCCACAATAGCGAGCTGCCAACTTTGAACAATTTCCCAATTTCAGAGAACTTCTGTTGGCTTTCACTTTCAAGAATACATGGTCACCCACTTTAAATTCCCTGTGAGTTCTACCCTTATCATCATAGATTTTCTGTTTATCTTGGGCAGCCTTTAAATTTTGTTTTATTTTCAACATTTGCTCTTCCAATTCCCTGAGCAATTCTGGCCCAACTACCGCTCTATCTGTTGGGTTATCCAGCCTTACCGGTGTTTTGCACTTTTTACCATAAAGTGCCCCAAATGGGCTAATCTTTAAAGATGCTTGGTACCCATTGTTATAAGAAAACTCTACCAAGTGTATGTAGTCTTCCCATTTTGATGGTTTATCCATCACATACATCCTCAACATATCCTCAATCACTTGATTCACCCTCTCTGTTTGTCCATCTGTTTCTGGATGATAAGTTGTACTAAAATTCAAATTTGTTCCAAATCCATTAAATAATCCCTTCCAAAATTTTGAGGTAAATTTTGGATCTTTGTTAGACACAATTGTCTTGAGTATGCCATGTAATCTAGCAATCTCCCTCATATAAACATCAGCTTATCCACCACTACCATGATAGAATCATGTTGCTTGTTTGTTTCTAGGCAGTTTGGTAATGAAATCCATGGTTACAACTTCCCATTTCCACTCAAGAATGGGTAATGGTTGTAGAAAACCAACTGGGTGTCTATGCTCAGCCTTTACTTTTTGACATTCCAAACATATGGCAATAAAATCAACAACCTCTTTCTTCATTCCTGGCCAAAAATATTGGCTCTTGACAGCTGTAATAGTTTTCTGATATCATGGGTGCCCAACATAAGGCACATTATGCATTTCTCTCAATATTATCTTTTTCAATTACTAAGAATTTGGTACATAAATTCTGCCCTTGTACATAAGAATTTCATCCTTATCTAGCTTGTATTCTTCAATTTTCTACTGCAAATTACCTTGCTGTAATTTTTCCATTAATTCCTTATATTGTAAATCTGATTCGACAGCCTCTGTAATTCTGTGTTTCAAATCTGATTGATACATGCTAATGGTTGTAGCATGCATTGCATGCACTCTTCTGCTGAGTGCATCAACCACTTTGTTCTCTTTCCCCTTGATATGCTTTATATCAAAGTCATATTTGCTTAGAAATTCTAACCATCTGGTTTGCCTAGCATTTAAAGTTGGCTGATCAAACAAATATTTCAGACCATTGTGGTCTGTCCTCATCTCAAACCTTTTACCCATGAGGTAGTGTCTCCATTTCCTCAAGGCATGTACTATGGCTGCCAACTCCAAATCATGAGTGGCATAGTTTCTTTCATGCTACTTCAACTTCCTTGATTCATAACATATAACAAACCCATTTTGGCTGAGGACTCCACCAAAATGAAGTCTTCATTTGGGTCTGCTATCCTTAATATTGGATCACTTGTTAATAATTGTTTCAAGTGTTGGAAATTCTTTTCACAATCCAATGTCCACTGAAACTTCACACCCTTTCTTTGCAAGGAAGTGATTGGGTGTGCAATCTTTGAAAATCCTTCTATAAATCTCCTATAGTATCCTACAAGGCCCATGAATGATCTCACCTCTGTCACATTCTTTGGCACTACCCATTCTCTAATGGCTTCTATCTTTTCAGGATCCACTGCTATCCCATCCTTTGAAATGATATGACCCAAATAGTGAATTTGTTTATGATAAAATGAACACTTGCTCAATTTGGCATACAATGACGCTCCCTTAATACTTGCAAAACCATCCTCAAATGATGTTCATGCTCTTCCTCTGACTTGGAATATATGATAATGTCATCCAAAAAGACAATGACAAACTTGTCTAAATATTCTCGGAAAACACCATTCATTAAGCACATGAAAACAACTGGTGCATTTAACAACCCAAATGGCACCACTGTGAACTCATAATGACCATACCTTGTCCTGAAAGTGGTCTTGATGATATCTTCCTCTTTAATCCTTACCTGATGGTATCCTGACCTGAGATCTATCTTTGAAAAGATCTTTGCATCTTTCAATTGATCAAAAAGATCATCAATCCTTGGCAGAGGATACTTATTCTTAACAATCACTTTATTCAACTGTCTGAAATCAATGCACAATCTTAATGTTCCATCTTTATTCTTCACGAACAAGACTGGGGCACCACAAGGTGACACACTTGGGCGTATATACCCCTTCTTCAGAAGCTCTTCAAGTTGCATTTGCAACTCCTTCAGCTCTGGTGTACTCATTCTGTAAGGAGTCTTTGACATTGGAGCTCCTCCAGGCATTAGATTTATAGAGAAATCAATGTCCCTCCTTGGGGGTAGTCCTGGTACCTCCTTGAACACATCTTTAAAATCTTCCAGGACTACATAATCTTCCAAATTTGGCACTTTATCTTTAGGTGTCTCCTCGATATGGGCTGCAAATATTTGACACCCTTTTCTGGAACATTTCTTCAGCTGCAATGCTGAAATCTCTCTGATGGCTACTGCCTTGGGAATTCCCTGCACTTTCCTTAGTTTCCCTTCCTCATCCAAGCAAGTAAATTCTTTGTTATGACAGTCTAGGAGAGCATGATGTTGGTCCAACCAATCCATCCCAATTAGACAGTCATAGGAACCTAAAGGCAAGATGTTCAAATCTGCCTT